>OZ010796.1:250373810-250607057 GCA_963932465.1 Maratus speciosus
CTTATATCAAGGTCAAATACTTAAGAAAGAAACCTTTTTCAATTTCTAATTTTTTTTGCACCTCACTTTAAATATATATTTTTTTTAATTTAATGACCGCCATTTTGAAACAAGATGGCTGATGAAGCTGACCAGCAAACTTGGTCGAGATATTGATATATACTATCCACATGCCTTCTTACATCGAAATAGGCGAATACATGTGTTATCGCGTGACAAATAAAAGATCGTTTCAAAATGTTAGCCATGCTAGAAATTCAAAGTGCTATAATTCAACCATCATTTTTAAGAAATAAACAAAAGAACAAATTTTCAGAAACAAAAACTGCTCCGGAATCTTTGTATCAAGGCCAAACACATAAAAAAATCTTTTTCATTTTCCAGTTTTTTAATACCAAATTTCAAATTTTAAATTTAATTTTTTTTATTGGCAACCCTTTTGAAACAAGATGGCGAATGAAGCTGGCCAACGAACTCGGTCGAGACATTTGTATGTACTATGTACAGACCAAGTTACATCCAAATCGGTTCATAAATACGCCTGTTATCGCGTGACAAAAATCAGGTCGTTTTAAAATGTCAGCCACAATAGAAATTCGAAATGCTATAACTCAGCCATTTTTTTAGATATAGACGAAACAAAAACTGTTCCGGAATCTTTGTATTAAGGTCAAACACATGCAAAAATAAATATTTTCCATTTTTCAATTTTTTGGTATCTCATTTTAAATTTTAAATTTTTAAATTTTTTTAAATGGCCGCCATTTTGAAACAAGATGGCGGATGAAGCTGGCCAACGAACTCGGTTGAGATATTTGTATGTACTATGTACACACCAAGGTACATCCAAATCGGTTCATAAATACGCCTGTTATCAAGTGACAAAATTCCGGACGTTTCAAAATGTCAGCCACGCTAGAAATTCAAAATGCTATAACTCAGCCACTTTTTAAGATATAGACGAAACAAAAACTGTTCCCGAATCTTTTTATCAAGGTCAAACACATAAGAGAAATATATTTTTTCAATTTTCATTTTTTTGGTACCACATTTCAAATTTAAATTTTTCTTAAAAATTTAAATGGCCGCCATTTTTAAACAAGATGGCGGATGAAGCTGGCCAACGAACTCGGTCGAGACATTGGTATGTACTATGTATAAACGAAGTTGCATCCAAATTGGTTCATAAATATGCCTTTTATCGCGTGACAAAAATTCAGGACGTTTTAAAATGTCAGCCACGCTAGAAATTCAAAATGCTATAACTGAGAAATTTTTTAAGATATAGACGAAACAAAAACTGCTCCGAAATCTTTGTTTAAATGTCAAATACATAAGAAAAAAATATTTTTCCATTTTCAATTTTTTGGTACCACTTTTCAAATTTTAAATTTTTAAAATTTTTTTAAATGGCCGCCATTTTGAAACAAAATGGCAGATGAAGCTGGCCAACGAACTCGGTCGAGACATTGGTATGTACTATGTGCATACCGAATTACATCCAAATCGGTTCATAAATACGAGAGTTACAGTGTGACATAGGTCAGATATATATATATATATATATATATATCAATTTTGAACGGAGGGTGGTTTCGGGGTCTGGAGGTCATGATCGATGAAAATATACCAAAATTTTTTGAAATCGCTTTCCTCTGAACGGCTGCAATAGGTAGCTTTTTGTAATGAAAGCTACCTAATAAGAATCTCATTGCTTTAGTAAAATTAATTCAAAGAAAAAAGTTTTCTAGCAATCATAGTTATGACAAAAAGCACAATAAATAAATAAATAAATAGCTTTACCGCACCCGTACATCAGACCCCAATAGCAGAAACAGTGCAGCATGGCAGCGGGTGCTGCAGACTATTTTAAACCTTACAGATTAATCCACCAGGTTTAAAAGAAATGCTAGGCTTAAAAAAATAGCTGGAATTTACTTTTAGTCTCTAGATTTATGGTATTTGTTGTATCCTTTTATTATATTTTCTTTATAAATGCAATTTTTGCTTATTTTATGGGTTTATGTTATTTTTTATGATAGTAGACTTAGTCTAGCACTGTTAGGTCGCAGATAAATTTCAGTTTGCTGCAGACTGACGCTGAAAATTCTGCTTCTGGGCATCAGACCCGCATCAACAGACATATCCTTCAACCCGCAATAAAAAAAATGCTTTGCCTCACCTCCCCAACCTCAAAGCAAGTGCCATACTAATTTACAAATTACCTCAAAATATCCCCAGCCAGCCATGAAAGCAAGTGCGAAATCCAACTTACAAACTTAGAAATACTTTTGCTCCCTCTCGATAACATAAAATTCTCAGATTCTAATATTACCAGTCTTACGGTTGTTTGATTTAAATCAGCCTGATTTAAATCGAGATTTAAATCATTTTTTTAAAAAAACCTTTGATTTAAATCAGTTTTTTTTTTTAACATTGATATTTACAGGTTAAATAAGAATAAATTCATCATTTATGTTATAAGAAAAGTGATCATTCATTACAGATTAAAAATTACCTTTTAATAGCATTAAATAAAACTTTTATAATTTCAAAATACTATTATTTTATGAAAGTAAATGCTATGGTATTAAAAATATTATCAATCCATAGTGCATTCCTCAAAAATATTGATAAATGCTCTCTCATTTTAAAATTGTTTTCTTTTTTAAATGATCAGTTCATTTTTGCAAGTTATATGCTTAAGCTATAGTTAAATCTATATAAAATAATGTATTTAATATAATAGTTCTTTCAGTGCAGAGTTACTTTCTCTGAAGCAGATTACATACAATTCACGAGTTTGTTTTATGCTTAGTTGCTTAGACCTGCAAATTACTGTGTCCCATATGTTGGTGATTCAAATATTGATCACATAATATGATCAATACATGGACTATAACACAATAAATATTTCAACTATTTGTCTAACACAGAATTATAGAATTTCAATTTCATCTTTCTTCTATAACTGAAAATACTTTAATAGCTGACTAATCCCTTTCTTCTTTCTTTTCCTAGAATTCATTATTTACTTCAATTGAAAATATAAGGAATATTACTGTACCTTATTCATGGGTCTGTCCAGGATTTATGTGTCCTGTTTTTGTGAAGTTTTTTTTATTGAAAAATCTAATCACAATTTTGTGAATTTGAAAAAATCATATATAGGTTCTTGTTTGTTTTTAACAAGATCATTTATTTATATAAAAGAAAGAGTATGTAATGGGTACTTTGTTGACTTCAACTGTTTTGTGACAGGCTAAATTTTATTTTAAAATAATTAATTTGCAAAAGTTTAAGTCTGGCAACAGAAAAATTTAGGGAAAGGTCTATTTTGAAGACAAAATATTTTGTGAAGGGCCCTATTTTAAGATGAAAATTTATGTGAAGGGTCCCGTCTAAATATTTAAAAAATTGTGAAAGGTCCTTTAAAGGATTCAAATTTTCCCTAAACAAATCCCTGTTATTTCTAAGCTAAGCAGTCATTCCAACTGTCCAGTAAGCATGATTGATTGTTGAAATTGTCAACGGCTGGGGAGATAACACTGTCAATTGATAGTTATAGGCAACAGTTATGTGATTATTTTTTCATCTGGTAACTATTATGTCAATCATTAGATTAGTATAGTGTGAATCAGAAATTGAAACAATAATGTCATTTACTAATACTAGGTACAGTTACAGAGAGATTTTGGATTTGTTGATAGATAAGAAAAATAGCTCGCAGAAAAAAAGATCCAGTGTGACCTTATTTTACAGAAAAAATACTATTTTTGGAAAAGGTGTAATACAAGTAGTGTAGTGATAAAATGATGGGGATTATGGCAAGAATGTAAAACACAAAGAAACTTGCAGTCTATGTGATAAAGGTAACATTTGTGAATCTTAATCATTAATGGAATATACATATACATTTAAAATTCTTTGTTACATTTATTATGTGTTTATATTTTGGGTTGCGGAAAAAGTAATTGTTTTTTTTTTCATGTTTTTCAAATCAAATTTATTCATATAAATTTCAAACACTAATCAATGAGATTGTGCCATTTAGATTGATGACCTTTTGCCACTTTTCTGGTAAAACCATAATTCCATCACAGTAGAACTTCTGAGATTTCTGGGCGAAGAACTGAACCAAAAGATTTTCACAGGACTCTTTTGAAGTCAGCTTTATATCATTAAGATTGTTCTGGAGAGACCAAAACAAGTGGTAGTCGGACGGCACTTAGTTCGGGCTATACAGTGGTCGCATCAAAACTTCCCAGCCAAGTTCTCTTTTTTTCCTGTCGAGTCACTAAAGATGTGTGTGGTTTAGCGTTGTCATGATGAAAGACAACACCTTTCCTATGGATCAATTCTGGCCGTTTTTTTAATCGCCTGTTTCAATCGCATTAGTTGTTAACCATAGAGAGTCGAATTAATGGTTTGGCCAGGTTCAAGCAGTTCATGATGAACAATTCCTTTCCAATCCCACCAAACACTCAACATCACCTTCCTTGACATCAATCCGAGCTTTTCCGCCGTTTGTGAAGCTTCTCCGTGTTTCAACCACGATCTTTTTTGCACATTATTTTCATGCGTGATCTATTTTTCATCCCCTGTAATCATTCGTTTCAAAAATGGCTCAATTTCATTTTGTTTCAGCAGCGATTCACAAATGGAATCTCAGTCCATTAAATTTTTCACTGTCAGTTCATGTGGAACCCAAGTATCGAGCTTTTTTTGGTATTAGCTTTTTTTGGTAAGTTTAAGTTTTAAGTGAATCTTTTAAATTTGTTTGCAACAATTTTTAATTTTTATTTAAAATAGCTTGAATTCTTATCTAGGAAATGTAACAAAATTAATAGAAATGTGTAAATCTACACAGAAAAAATAAATACATGCACGTACATAAATAAGTACACAAATAATATAATTTAAAAAAATCTGATTTAAATGAAAAAAAATCAGATTTAAATCAAATAAATCAGGGTTTATTTTTTTTTAAATCGTGATTTTTAATAACCCTGACCAGTCTAGATAAACAATATATTCAAATTTTAAAGCAATAATATATTTTTTGAATAATATAACTGCTTCATAGCTATGTATTACAAATAACTGTAATCTCTCATAGATGTTATTAAATTTTTTTTACGCATTCGACATTAAAGAGCCACATATATCATGTTGAAGCAAACATAATATCTGAACATTTAACAGTTCGTATAGAATATTTGATACTAAGAGATAATTTCAACAGACAGATAATTTTTATTCCTAACAACACAATGAGGAGAAAAGTTTGTCGGACGTCTCTATTATTGTTAGTAGGGGTGAAAAGTGATTGAGTAATGAATGAAATGGAAATATTCTTGGCTTTTCATTTTCATACATAGAAAGCGGTTGAACGGTATGTGTTTTTTTTTTTTTTTTTTTTTTTCATACATAGGACGTGGTTGAACGTTTTTGTGTTTTGTAAGCTGAAGTAGGATTTACATGACTCTTTTGTAATAGTTCATTTTTTTTTCGCTTTTTCTTAGAAGCTTATTAAGACCTAGGAAAAAAGATTTTGCGATTTTATTTTCATCGGATTATAAAATTAAAATAAAGCTAAAATATTTTTTTTTGTCTTATTTTCAGTTTTTCGCAAGGGAAATTGATAAACAGTTATAAAATTATTAGGGTGTTTCTGATATTCTGTTACTAAAAAACAAACTTTAAAGCAATAAAACTGTTTTTTTTTAACTGTTATGTTAAATAATGCCCACCTCTAACATACACCCAGTGTTGAATTCAGAAATTTTTCTCCGGGAAGGATTTCTGTGGCTCTGGGGGGGGGGGGGGGACATTATAGAGTTCCAGGAGAGAAATTGCACTTTTTGACCATTAAAAGTATAAAATCTAAAATCTTCCAGGGGGACATTTCAATGCTCCGGGGGAGGGGGGGGGACGTCCCTCCCGGGCCACCCCCTGAATTCAACACTGCATACATTGCACTGTGCACAACTAAAGATTAAAAGGAAAGTAGCAATTTAGACTTAGGGTATCTATCAGTTGAGTATAATTTAAAAATATTTAACTGGTAGAAAATTAATTAGGTAAAGTTTAGAAATTTATAAAAGCATTTTGAAAAAATTTCTTTGGTGAATATTTTTTTTTAATAAGGTAAATATAATAACAAAAATGTAATTTATTTTAAAAGATAAAGTAGTAAAAGTCCTTTCAAAGCACTCACATTTAAAAAAAGAACAATATTTATTTTATGACAATTTGTCACATAACAAAAATACCTTTCTAGGATACCACAGTTGTCCTTCTTCTTTCCCTGCTACTCCAAACTGATATTTGAAATCCCCAGTTTTTTCGAAAACTTGAATACGATGATTATTAGTATCTGCTACAATTATCTCCTCTTCAAGCCCTAAACAGAATCCATGAGGAGAACTAAATTGACTTTTTCCTGGCCCCAACTGACCAAATTTGCACCTAAATACAGATAAGATGCTTTGTAAAATGAAACAAAGTTTTAAATTCAGCATTTAAGAAAACAAAAATATTATTTTGAAATACCTTATTTGCATTGTGCTGAGCTTTACAGATGAGCTTCTTGGTGCAGGGTTATATGATTGACTTGCTATAGGAGATAATGCTAAAAGTAAATAATTTATTATGAAAAAAAAATATCTTATTTATAATGTATTTTTATTATTTGACAATTTCTATTAGAACAGAATTACACTTAATTGTATTTAAAGACAAACATTTAATTTAAAAACATATAAAGTCACAAAATGTTTAATCAAAATATTGATTTTATATATCTTGGCATTTTTTCACTTGACTAATATTTAGTATTGATGATATATTTTTAACTCATTTGCATCTTTGGCACATTTATGTGTGCATTTTATCTAACTATGAATCTAATTATGAATTCTTTGTATCACTTCTGTCCTTATACACTTACACTTTTTTTTTTATATATATACACTTTTTTATATATTAAGAAACATGTTCGATTAGATTCAAGCAAATAATAATAAAAAATTGATGATCAGAACGAATTTTATGCTACTGAAAAAATTATACAAATGGATAAATTTGTCATGTTATGAAACTTAAAGAAATATGTCAAGAATATTTTCAGTAGAAAAGAAAAATGTATACTCTGTTGATTTCATTTTTGGATTTTCAGGAGAGATGTGCCACCACAGGACTCAGCTTTTTGGCAACTTATTTTTGCTGCACTTTTCAATCCCACACCAGACTGTTTTTTTCTAACGTGTTGTCATCTTAGAATCATGGCTAATACCATATTTATAAATAATAACACTATCAAAAAGTCTAGGAAGGGTATTTTTATGTGAAGGGAGGGCTGGACACCAAACACTATAAAACATTACTAAAAAGTACAAATAACATTGTAATCATACTGTTTGACAACTGATGATAAGAAGTAAAAGATTTAAAAAATGAAACCAGAACAATTTTAAAATATGAAAGAAAATATATTTAAATCATCAAGTGCAAAGGAAAATAATTACAAAAAGACATGAAAAAAATTAAATCCTGAAATATCTAATCAAAGGTGTAATAAAATCAAAAATGTTAAAGTAAAAATTAAATATATAATGGTTAGTTTGCTTTGTTCTGGAAATAATTAACAAACAATCCTGTAGAAAATCCAAAAAAGATGCTTCATTTTTTTCATCCCACACTTTTTTAACCAAGCATTTTATTATTTTTTTTTTTAATTGCCATTGGGAGAAACCAGGTGGGTCACAAAATTTCCTGAGAAAAACTTAACTGATACTCACATATGATTTCCTGCATATTCATATCCATCTGGCTAACTAAAAAATAACTTATTTTGCTGGACAAAAAAAATCTTTTAGTAAGAGAATCCAACAAATTAGGACAGAATCAAATTTATCGCTAACACTGGTACTCAATTTTGAAAGTGTACTTTAATTGCTCATATTATGATCACTGTGCATAGCTCCAGATGTAACTTCTGCAATATAGCACATGACAGTAGATGTCAATTAAAAAAAGAAAAAATCCCGAACTTTCTCTCAAAGTGTAAGACTTAAGACACAAGTAAGAAATAAGCTTGCTCCTAATGGGTTTCCAGCCTGCTCTTCATTCCAAGACAGGATAGCCACAGAGAAATCCTTATCATCAAAGCAACTATGAAAGCAAGAGAATTATGCTTCTCTCTGAAAAAAAAATGCCTTTCTTCAAAGGGAGAATTGAGAATGCTTCCCTCTGGGGAAAAAAAAAATGCCTCTCTTCAAAGTGAGAATTGAGAATGCTTCTCTCTGAAAAACACTTGCCTCTCTTTAAAGGTTTGGGTTAGTTATCTTCAAAAAAATTTGCCAAGTAGCCCTTAATGAAATAACAGTCGGCAAAATTTTGCAACTTTTTTCTTTTTGTAGCAAATTTTTTAAAAAATCAGTGACTGGTAGTTAAAGACCTCAAACAGCACAAAGAAAAATTTCACTAATAAAAATACAAAAGCCTTATACAAACATACATATTCATTATTATTTTTTTTTATCATCTTGTAAGTTGAAAAAAAAAAGTGTCCATTTTTATTTAACATCACAAGATAAAAAATTCGGACAAAATATCAATTGAATGTTTTTTACAAAATCTATTTCACACAACATACAATACACATTTTAAATTATAATAAAATTTATAATAGAAAACTCATAGATGTTTGGAAAGGAAAAAAAAAGCAGGAACATGAAAGAGAATATCTTTTTCTTTCTTAAATTTTTTATTTTCTGATTAAAAACAACTTGGAAAAAAGTATAGTTTCCACTAAGCAATGTGTAGTAGAAGCAGACCAATGTGTAGTTTTTACACATAATGTGCAGTAGTTAGAAACCCTGCCAATATAGTAAATTTTGTCTTCTGCATTTAAAAAAAATAAACACAAATTTGTTATGCTATTTTGAGGGGGGGGGGGGTTACATTATGTGGTGACTTTTTGGCATTCGTAAAAATAATCCAGTTTCAATCTTTTAGCCTAATATAGTAAACTTTGCCTTTGCGATTTTTAGATATTTTCCATTTCCAACATTCTTATGCTATTTTTTGAATTTTTTCACATCCTGAGGTGATATATTGACATTTGTAAAAAGAAACAGATTTTAATCTTCTAGTTCAATATAGTAAATTTTTTAACATTTTGTGAATATTTCAGGAGATTTTTTAATTTTATTAATTAGGTGTCAATTGTTTTTACATTTATAAAAAAAAATCTAGTTTCGATCTTTTAATACAGTAAATTTTGCTATCAACAACTTTTTAATGCAATTTTTAGTGGTTTTTCAGGCTTTGATGTAATTTTTTTTCTTAAATGGAAAGAACTCTAGTAAATTTTCTTACTGTCATCATTAAATTCAAGTTGGAAGACGGCCAAATATATTCCTACAGCAACGTGAATGAGAAAGATCAAAATCTGAATTTAATCTGGGTTGAAAAAAAATCATAATTCATGGTTTGTTTCATTTGACCAGAGTGGGCATATCCCACACAGATGTATGCTGCTGAAGGCAGGGGGCCGCAACTCTTAAGTTTGTTTTAAAAAAAACAAAAAAAACAAGTGAAATGGGCAAAGCTCTAGTAATATATATATATATATATATATATTATCATTGAAACATTAAAAATAATACATGTTCTAAAAAATACAGCAGTATAGTGACTAATGAAAGACACAAACAAGAAATTGCACTTAGATTATATACTAAAATTACCAGATGGAGGCAATATTGGGGGACTATGCACCCCACCATGAGCAAGCAAAGGAGTTCCATTCACCACAGGACCATTAAGAGGACTTCCGACTCTAGAATTAGGAGCAACAATGCTATTACTTCCTAAAAGACTTTCTAGTCCTTCAATGGGTGATGGAGAATTCATAACCCTCATAACCTGATTGCTAGACGTAGGAGAATTTGGCATTGGTGTTGGGTGAATATTCAAACCAGAAACAAGTTGTCCATTTAATCCTGGAGCCTGACCTGAAAAGAATAAAAAATTTATATTACTATAAAATTTTCTCAGATAATTTTTTATAAACAATTTGACATTTTCAAATTAGTTATTGTTTAAATAACAGATAAAAAAAAAAAGGGGGGGGGAATATATCTACTATACATGGAACATTGTAGCAAACAAAAATTAAACATGTTATAATAAAAATCAACTCTATAATGACATTTGCAAACATTCAGTAAAAGTAATAAATCATTTTAAAACAGAGAGGGACTTTTGGCTTATTATCAGGGCCCTATTAAATGTATGGGCCAATAGTGCAATGGCCCCTTTGAGTTTGGATTTTTCTATGCATTTTTTAAAAAATGATTTTTCTAAATCAATTTTTTACCATCTACTGATTATAATCAATATTTTGTACTTTAGAGTAGAAACTAGTATCAGTATAAAACAACAGATACATTTATCTACATATGTATTTATATAATTCATATAACTATTCTGAGGCATCAAAAAAGTTTTGTATAAGAAAGAAGGACCCGAATAATCACTAAAACTTAGGTTCTGCTTGGAAGACTTCATTTTGCAAGATACTTGTAAATCAAGTTAACCACAATCTAGGGCTTTACTACATTTATTTCCTTTCAGTACTCTTGTGTAAGAGAAAGCCCCCATCATTAGCTTTAGCCACATATTCTAATAGTCACTATCTAGATTATCACATCACTAACCAAACACCCTGCAGATCATTACAACTCAATAAATTTCTACTTCATCTTCATAAAAACGTATTCTTTTGCTTTAAACATTTTATATAATTAATACACACTGCATTTTAGATGTGATTCATAAACAAATAACTATTAGAAAATGAAGAACTGACTACAAATTAAGAGGAAGGCCACATACAAAAATGTCTGGGCTGTCGGGGCCTCATCAGTAATACAGAAAGAATTTGATTTGGGGGAAGGAGGGGGAGATCTATGACCTATAACCAGATAAAAAATATGATTTCAGAGAGGGGCAGTTTTACACTTCGAGGTTCCCCTACCCAGTCAACTAAGGGTGATACTGAATATAAAAAAAATTCTGAAATTCACAGCAAATGTTCTGAAAGGTTATAGTAGAGGGAGGGGAACTCCTGGCATTAATTATTTTTGTTGCAGGTCGGGTTAGCTCTGTTTTCAGTTTGAATCGATTTCGGGCTAAGTATACATTCCTGCAAGTTGGTTTAAGTTAACTGAATATTTAAAAAGTTAGCTCAGTATAGTATTTCAAATTAAAAATTATACTTATAATAAACGTAGATGTTTGTGTGTGCTATTTTCTAAAGAGATTGCTGCCTTTTTTTTTTTTTTTTTTGCAATCCTTTGACGAAATTAGCGTTTTTCAGTAGCCTTTTGGCGAAATTCGCGATTCTTTTGGCAAAATTTCTATATTTTTCGCAAACTGTTGACAAAATTTGTTCTTTTCTTCCACTTTCTTTTGACGAAATTCGCATTTTTTCTACGATCCTTTGATGAAATTTGCACTCTATCCTCGACTTTTTTGAAGAAATTTGTTCTTTTCTTCCAATTGCTTTTGACAAAATTCGTGTTTTTCTATGATCCTTTGACAAAATTCGCGTTTTCCCATGATCCTTTGGCAAAATTCAGGTTTTTTTGTGATCTTTTGACAAAATTGCTATATATTTTGCAAACTGTTGATGAAATTTGTGGGTTTTTTTTTTTTTTTTTTTTTTTTTTTTTTTTTTTTTTTTTTTTGCGATACTTTGGCGAAATTAGCTTTTTTTGTCATTCTTTGAAGAAATTCGCGTTTTTTTAGCAATCTTTTGAAGAAATTCACGTTTTTCCCATGTTCCTTAGAAGAAATTTGCATTGTTCCATGATCCTTTTGACAAAATTCACATTTCTTCCATGATTCTTTCACGATCTTTTGATGAAATTCGCACTTCTTTCATGCTTTTTGGACGAAATTTGCATTTTTTGAGCAATCTTTTTGATGAAATTCTCATTTTTTCGGTGATTCTTTGACGAAATTCACGATTTTATTCTGCGACCTATGGCAAAAAATTGCGATTTTTTTCCCAATTATAAATTGACAAAATTCCTGGGCCACACAGGTTGTGCATCGCTACACTATAAGGATATAATGATACTCATTGTAGATTTTTCTAGGTGATTAGAATATTAAAGACTGAACAAATTATAGAAGTAATTAATCAGCATAAATAATACAGCTCTTCATGAAAATTGTATACTTTCCCAGATATGGCTTATTTTACAATAATTTCAGATAATTAAGCACCAAATCAAACAAACCTTTATTAAATGTGTCAACATTTTTTTACATCCTACTTATTACTTAGAAAATACTAAAAATATATTTATAAATTCTATTTTAATTTCTGTAACTTTTTGATTATTTTACAATATTTATACTTTCAAATCAATATATGTATTTTTAAGCTATGGTAAGTTGGGGTTACTTGGACCTTCAAAAAAAAAAAAATAATAATAATAGAATCAGTTCTGGGTTTACTGTGTTAAGAGTATTGTTGAATTGTGTAAATGCTATGAACACAACAGAACCAGGACCAATTTAAAACTCTTGTTGAAAGTCCAATTAACTCTAGTTTACAACAGTATACAGTACGCAAAATCAATAAAAGATCGCACCAAGGGCACCATGTGGGAGAGGCTACAGAGTGAAGTTGTTCCCCCCCGGGGGATTTCATTTTACAGAATGTTTCAGTCATCACACATCAGACCCAAAAACATATTTTCCGAAATTACACTAAAGCTAAAATAACTCGTCAGATTTCACTAAAATAGAAGCATTATAATTTAATAAACTCTTAGGCACAGAAATTAATAATTACCAATAATATTTGCTAAAACCTTGCTATTGCAACATTTTCAAAAGAGACACATTCATCATTAATGAGTAATTTGGCTAATTTAATATATATATATATATGTAATAAAAGTGCACCAATTGCTTCTCAGATGTTCACAACAAAATAAAAAGCATATTTTGACTCCCTCAAAGAAAACTTTGCCTTTTCTCCAAAAAAGTTCGGTTAATGGTGCCCCTGAATTACATAATATGTGGACTTTTGCTAGCCTGGGGTACTTTATGCTGCTACTTTGCTAGTGAGGTGACATCAAGTTCAGCAATTGCACTTTTTTCGCATTGCATACTGTCTGTAAAGGAATGTTAGTGTAATAATTCGCCTACCACAAAGTATGACTGCTCAAACTTCTTATTCTTTTGACATGATGATTGTCGTCAACATTTAACACATATATTTAAAAATATAATGTTAAACCATACCATAACTTAGAAAAATTATTACTCAAAATCAATTTAAGAAATATGTGACATACGAAGATGCAAAGTTATTGCCAATTTATCAGGAGCACCATGTACAATTTTTTTATTTCAAGCTCGTCACTTTTGAATATCCATTTACTTACGTTCTTTGAAAGAAAGATCAAGAATGCTTACAGCTCAAACTTAGAGTTGGCCTAATTTGACGAAGAATACCAGACCTGCCAACCTTTGAAAATGAGAAATCGTAGCACACAAAATTAAAATTAATCTGGAGGTTGGTTGGTTGGCTTTTCGTGTTTCGCAGTCATCTTTTGACATTTGTAAAAGGAATAAGGTTTCAAGTCTTTAAACTCAATACAGTAAGTTTTTTCCTCAGAAAATTTTTATACAATTTTTAAGAGTTTCGAAGAGTTTTTTTGACATTTGTAAAAGGAGCCTGGTTCCAGTTTTTTAGCCCAGTGCAGTAATTTTTGATGAAATTCACAATTTTTTTCCCGCGATCATTTCAGGATATTCACAATTTTTTTCCCCACAATCATAATTCATATTTTTTTATCACGATTTTTTGTTGAAATCTGCACTTTTTACCACGAACTTTTGATGAAATTTCCATTTTTTACTGCGATCTTTTGACAAATTGTGCATTTTTTACCACAATCCTTTGACGAAATTAGGGTTTTCTTTCCGTGATCTTTCTGTGAAATTTGCGTTTTCTTACTAACCTTTCGATGGAATTTGCATTTTCTTACTGATCTTTTGACGAAATTCGCGTTTTCTTTCTGCGATATTTTGACAAAATTCACAGCTTTACCACGATCCTTTGACGAAATTGATTTTTTTTACACGGTCATTTGTCGAAATTCGCTATTTGTTTCTGAGATCTTTGACGAAATACCCAATATTTTTTTTACACGATCATTTGAAGAAATTTTCATTTTTTTTCCGCGATCGATTCACGAATTAATTTGGAGAAATTCCATATAAAAAAAAAAAAAATCGCGGACTTCCAAGAATTTTCAAAATATATTCACAAAACAATAATAAGTCTGTGGAAGAATTTGCAGGGAGGAAATACTGTACAGCATTTTTTCCTTATGCAGGACTTTCCTTTTCAGTGTGCAAATCGTAAGATTTTGCACACTATTTCAAACCTTGCCTCTCAAAGAACCACCTCCCCCCACCCTCCAGAAATTCTTAAAATGGCATACATCCCTGTTTCTAAGGAAGGGAATTCTTGTATAAATATTTACAGAAACACGATTCAATCGTGGTTAATATACATACAGAGGGTTTTATGTTAAGAAGTTTGTTTTGCAGTCTAGATTTTTTCCCCCATGAGCATTTTTTAATGTCCGAATTTTTGGACTAAAAAAATTTTTTTTAAACTTTCGGAAATGAATACTTTGAAACTTTGGAAATTTTGAAACAGAATCACTCCTGAAAAATATGCTGTGCGGGATAAAAATTGCAACTAGAAACAAAAAATGCGTTTGTGTATTTTGCAAAAAATCGTAGTTTAAGACCGATTTTTGTAGCATCGTAGTTTATAGGTTCAAATCGTAGCAACTACGATTTTTTCATAGCAGTTGGCAGGTCTGGAATACACACATTTCTTAGGTAGTCCTTAAAAGAAAAATCATAGTGAATGACCATTACTCAACTGTTCTAATTTACAATTTTTGTTCAAAATTTTCATTTCTAGCGCACTTACAGAGATCTTCAAATGAATATGGCTATTAACCAAATAATGATGTTTCACTTTCAATTTCTCTACCCATACACTTTAGAAAAACAGTGCTGGATATTCACAGTGTAATTAATTTATTATTATTATTATCCACCTCACATCAAATGTGAACCATTATTTGTACAATGAAGATATAAACAAGTTATTTTTCATCAATTTCAATATGATTGCATGATCACAGGTGATGTGGCATCTGTCTCATATATTGCTATCTGTGAGCAGACAGTGGTGTTTTATTACATGCTCAAAATTGTACCTCAATTGCTCAAATTGTTTAAATCTATAATAATAAGGAAAGAACTTTGTGTGTGTATTGACGATGTTCTGGAGAGCCTGCTGCATGTAGAGCTACAGAAATTGGGGAGAAGGTACCTCTATGTTTGTAGTTTTGCACCTCAAAAACCCGATTTTGGATTTTTTGATTAGATTTTTTTTCTATTTAATTTTTTGTGCAATTTTTAGCATTTTTTTGTGTTTCGAGGTGATTTTTCTACATTAGTGAAAGGAATACTGTTTCATTCTTTTAACCCAATACAGTAAATTTTGACATCTTTTAAGTTTATTTAGAATTCGTACAGCGATTTTTGAATTTTTAGAGAATTTTTTAATTTGATTTTTAATGTGTTTTCGCATTTAGCGGCTATTTTTTGACATTGGTAAAAGGAATTTTGTTTCAAACTTTTAGCCTAATGTACTACCGTATTTTCGGGCTTATGAGCCACAGTGCATACGAGTTTGAAAGTATAAAATATTCTAAGTGCGGCTCTTATGCCAGGGCGGCGGATACGGTGATTTTCTTTTCTCTTACAGCTATGTCATATGGCATTTTTTTTTTGTCAAACCTATATTTTATGACGCCATTTTCTCCCCTTTGATCAATAGTTTCACGCTCTCGAATTGGTACCAAAATATTAGAAAATGTCCCTCAACCGCAGATGTCCGAGAAATGTTATTTGATTTGTTTATCTTTAAACAATCAGCGGGATGAATAACGTTTGTCTCACCGGTTCTCAAGTAAAAAATGATTACATTTTCTGCCCATCCATCAATAATTACTTTACCCTCCGGATATTGGAATGTATGTACAGTTGTCGCGAGCTTTTCTTCTAATAACACCCTTTCCTTCCACTTGCAAAGCAAAACTGCTCACAGAGTGCTGCTCACTCTGTGAAATTACTGGTCTCTAACTAGAGAAATCTCAAATCTCGGCATAGAACTTTTGTGGAATGGGTCTCCTAATACACAGTAAAAACACTGGAGAGCAAGATTTTTTCTTTATTTTTTTTCAGTACCGGACTCTATAAACTCGGCCCCTAAAATAGAGGTCGTACCCGACTCGACCAGACAAAATGAATTCAAACTTTGAAACTGGCCGGTTCAGCAGAATTAGTACAGTTTTTTAAGAACCGGGTCGGGCAATAAACAAAATAAACGCTCCTGACAAATATAACAAATTAAGTGGGCCAACTTCCGCGATATAAATATTGGGCTATTTTGCTCATGCAAAAACACCGGCTTGTTAATGTAAATCCTACGAAAGGTTTTTTTTTTTTTAATATGTCGTTCGCATTCCATTATTTTTAAATGATCTTTGTTGCATTGGATAGCTGAGGTCGGTCTCTACAAAGAGTCATTTTTACTTTTTCGATTGTGTTTAGAGGTTTTTTTTTTTTTTTTTTTTTTTTACTAGAATACTTTCACTTTCGAAACTGATTCCAAAAATCAAAGTATACTACGAAAAAGGGTCGAGATCGACCTCAGCTATTCGACGCAAAAAAAAAAAAAAATCATTTAAGCATATTGAAATGCGAGCCATGTATTTAAAAAAAAAAAAAAATTCTTCCATAGGATTAACATTAGCAAACGGCCGTTTACCCTTGAGTGAAGTAGCCGATCCATAGGGGGGGGAAATCAGCCCGCCCGGCCCGTACAAAAAAAAAATTAATTAATTAATGGCCCGGAAAACATTTAAAATCTCGGCCCGACCCGACTGAATTTCTTCAAAACATTGATTTTTACGCTGATATGGTTAAAAATTGTTTCGTACGAAGAGTTCTCAACAAAAATACTTATTTTATCTTTTTTTTATGTTTATAATCTTTATTTTTAAAGAAGCGAATAATAAAATCACTCAAGTACTCATTTATAACTAAAAAACAAACATAATTCTGTTATCTCTTGACTCAACTAAGAGATTAACACACTTGATTTCAAATTCACTCCATCTCCTGCTCCTCGGACCGAACATTCTGACACATTACCCTTTGACCTTGACGTGTAGTTGGCTAATAGTTTCTGTTTCGTTTCTTTGAAAAGAACTTTGAATGCAGGAGAAAAAAGAAGTAATGAGATAAGAGATTTTTTTAATGCTAAGTGGATTCGTGAATTTCTTCTCTTTCCTTAAACTTATGATATATATCATCATAATAATTATCATCATAATAACTTATGATGAAAAGGAAAGTCTAAATTCTGAGCAAGAAATATTTTTAAAACTTACAAAATTATTTTAAAAAATGAACAAGAAAAGATGTGTATGTAGCAAATAAAAAATAAAATCTGCCACAAACAGAATCAATGAAACAGTTATCAATAGGTAAACTGCTAAAAAAAAAAAGAAAGAAAGAAAAAGAAAAAAGGAGGGTTTCTAGTTATCCTAAAGTGTTCTCGGCAGTGTGAGATCTGCACGGGCCAGCTTTTCGGCCAGGGCCATACTCTTTTCTGAAGGTTCTGTCCGGGCCGGGTTAGGGCATTACTTTTTTCCTGAAAGATCGGGCCGGGCCGGACCTAACTTATTTTTTCTGTACAGAGCCTGGACTGGTTTCATTCCTAGTCTTCACGATCCAAAATTTTCAGTCTTAGTTTTGACAAAGCCCGTATGAAAATCATTGTCTCGTCGTGGCCTTGTCCGTTCAAAGGTCAATAAAATTAGGCCTGGAACAAAAATGTTTGCAAAAAATGCATACATGTTTAAATCGCCATTATTCTACAATTAAACATTAAAATTTATTATTTTTAAAGAGTAGTAGATTTCATACGCTTATTAAAATATAGTAGAACGAGTGAAAAGAACCTGCTTATGACAGAATCCTGTTTTAAACTGAACAACGTTTTGAGGATTTTGTCTTTAACGCTTTTTTTTTTTTTCTTTTTTATACAATTCTGTCTTAGCAGACTTTACTGTATAACATTTTTCAGATTTTTAACACTTCAATACATAGAATATGGATTAACAAAAGTAATGATAACTGAAACATTTACATACAAGAAATAATGATTCATTAAAAAAAATAAATATCACAGCCTGCGGCACTTCATCAATGTTTTGTAGAAATTCAGTCGGACTGGGCCGAGATTTTAACTTTTCCGAGCCAGTCTCGGGCCGAACTTTTAGCTGTTATATCGGGCTGGGCCGAACTTTTAAATTTTTTACCGGGTCAGGCCAATATTTCTTTTGTACGGGCCGGACCGAACTTTTAATTTTTGTATCAGGCTGGTCCATGCTGAATTTTTTCTGCGAGTCGGGCAGTCCCAGGCCGAATTTTTTTCTACAAGTCGGGCAGTCCCAACCTAGAAATTTTGGGCCGGGCCCGGAAATTTCAGCCCATGCAGACCTCTAAGAATCTCTATACGATATTTCAAGACCTCTAAAATTTGGAAAAGCCGTGGCCGAAACGATTCCGGAATTTAGATCGTACAAATATCAGTTCCTTGGGTGCGATGCTTACGTCAATAAAATTTTTTTTTAACAGATTTTTATTGGTGCGGCGGGTATTCCCGAAAATACGGTACATTTTGTCTGCTACGATTTTTGAATTTCAGTGATTTTTAATGCAATTTTTCAAGATTTTTTGCATTCAGCATCGATTTTTTGTCATTCATGAAATTTTTCCGATTACAATGTTTTATTGGCATTAGCATTGGCCTTGTAAGCCAAGGATCTGGGTTAGATTTCCGTCCTGGGTACTTTTTCGCTCAGTTGGAAATATTTAATTCATATGATAACTTTACCAATCAGTTTGATTGTGTTAAAAAATATTAGTTTATATTAGTCCCATTCCTCCCATAACACCAATTGCAGCTATGAAATCATTGTTAGCCCTTGGTCATGTGCTGCCATGGGATTTAGGTCTGAGGACTTTGCATGCCAATCTGTGCATTGCATATCTTCACTTTCCAAGAGCTCTGTGACAGCCACTGTACAACAATGTGCAGCTTTGTCATCCATGAAGAGGAAGTACAAACCCACAGCACCTATGCAGCCTCCTGGGCATGGTAAAATTTGATATCCGACATTCAGTAGTCTGTTCCTTGTACCTTACAATTTCTCAAGATGTCTTCCACCTAAAGGTTAAACTTCATTATTTGCATTAGTAGCTGGTGGCCAGTAGAGGCTATATGTTTAGTGGTCACTTATTACTGTGGTTTGTAGATTTAAATCAGGGTGTCTACAGAAATTCTAAAAAAAAAGTTCCCTGATTTTTCCATGATTTCCCTGACTATTTTTATCAGACTTCCCTGATTTCCATTATTAACAATACACATACGATATTTTTCCATGTATGCCGATTCCTCGTATAACACACTAATCCAGCTTGCTAATATCTCATCTGGGAGAAAAAACAAGAGAAAAACATAAAAATTGCATAATAGTCATTAAGTATTGGTTGACAGTTTTATAAATCCGAACTCAACTAACTTCACAGCATCCAACTCCGTTACTCCAACATCATGTAGAAGCCAATGGATATAGGGTGACCAGAAAGTTTCCTCATTTTCTGAAAAATATTCAATTCTAAGACTTATCTAAATCTGACGGGATAACTAATTGGATTAAGCTGCGCACCTAGTCAGGTTATGCTAATGTATCATTTAATTTTTTTTTTATATGTGTAAATTGCCTTCAATATAAGTGCTATGTACAGAAAATCAGGACCTGTGATCACCGTAATTTACGTTAAATATCAAAAACTCATACCATGCGCATCTTTTAAAACATATTGGGAAAGATTAATCAGCATGTGAAAAAATATGGTACATAAAATAGACGAATCAGTCTCATTGGCAAGGTGAAAATGCAAATATCTTCACAATATAGACAAATTTCCCTGATTTTCCAGTATTTTTACAAAGTTCCCTGACATTTCCCTGATTTTTCCAGAATGATAAACCTCCTTGATTTTTCCATGATTCCCTGATTTCCAGATTCTGTAGACACCCTGTAAATAGTTTTACAAGTAATGTTTTAAAAATATTATTGTTACGAACACATCTTTTAAATATATATAAAAATAAAACTATCAGTGTCAGTTAACTTACCCCCAAGAAAAACAATTAACAGTTATTACACTAAAGAGAGAATTTATCGAACGATATTGTACAAGACCGAGGTCAAAGACTGGTTCATATCTCCTATACATCATAGACCAGAATTCTTTCTGAAAATAGGCTTAAAATATTTCCCGATATAAATTCCCAATTAATTTTTGAATTGTTTTAAGAAATTTGCAATTACTTTATACAACCTCTTGCTAAAATTCCCAATTCTTTCTGCAATCGTTCGACAGAACTCATGATTTTTTTCACATGATCGTTCGATGAAAGTGACGATTTAATTATGCTATCTCTTGATGGAATTTGCTTTTTTTTCCACGATCAATTGACGAAATTTGCGACTTTATTTCCATGATCTTTCGACAAAATTCGCAATTTTATTCCACGATCGTTTGACGAAATTAGTGATTAATTTCTGCACTTGTTTGAGGACATTTGTGCTTTTTTACCTGACCCCTTCATGAATTGTGCTTTTTTCAGCGATCGTTCGACGGAATTCACGATTTTATTCCATGATCGTTTGATAAAATTCGCGATTTTTTTTCACTGACCAATTGATGAAATTTACAATTTTTTCCACGATTGACAAAATTCGGGATTAATTTCTGCACTTGTTTGAATGCAATTTGCGATATCTTGATGACTTTCATGATTTTTTCCGCAATCGTTCGATGGAATTCGCGATTTTTTTCTCACGTTGGTTCAACAGAATTCGCAGTTTTATTCTGTTAGCATATAGCATGAGATGCAATGGCTCCCAAGTTAAAAGTTTGTTTATCTTACTGCTT
The DNA here is from genome assembly GCA_963932465.1 of Maratus speciosus. NCBI lineage: Eukaryota > Metazoa > Arthropoda > Arachnida > Araneae > Salticidae > Maratus > Maratus speciosus. Next base: position 250,395,012 of record OZ010796.1, read on the forward strand.
TACTTATTAATACCTTTTATTCATTTTAAAATAATTTCCTTTTAGCTAAGCTAGTCTTCCATCATCGTTTTAACCTGTACATTCTCCTTTTAAAAACTCCATTCCATCACGCATATTTAAGTTCTGTTCCGGCACATCGATCGGTCTGATCGTACTCGGACCACTGACGTTGGGATACTCTCTAAGTATCAACAGTCATCATTCAACCGCTGTTTGTAATCTTTGCACACCAGATGGCTTTTCTACTGATATGCAAATTACTCACATGCAAATTGAGTGACGTACTGATAGCTCTCTATGCAAATTGACTAGCAGATATACTCTCACGGCACAGAATGTTGCCGGCAGTTTTGAAAGTCTTATGTATTCATAGTCATTTTATAGTGAATTTATTTTAATGTGTTCGCCAAGTATCGCGACACTTATTTTTATTAGTAGCTATGTATTGATGAAGAAGAGAGGTCTGCAAAGAAGCAGACTTAAAAAGCTGGTGGTTTTTAATCTACAATGTTTCTTCAAATAAAGTCAAGTTACATAATGACCAGACGGCGTTATAAATTTAAATAAATACGCCGCTGCACGTTGATGGAATGGGGGGTAAGTTTTTCCCGCAGTCGATAGCTACTTAAATGGTAATATGTTTTGGTTCTTATTTTAAACATAGTACATCTTGTGTCAAAGGTCTAGGCTTTCTCTCGTGATGTGTAAGACTGAGTTGAAGTGGTTTGAGTCAGCTAAAGTGATTTTTTTGTATAACAAATGTTTATAAGGTTCTCTGGTAGTTAAATAAAGATGACTTAGGGTGAGATAAATGTTTTGGATATGGAATTAACAACTACAGGATTGAGTTCAGAGTATTTTAAATGGAAGTCTTTTAAGTGTTAGTTTCCAGTTGAACTCGTAGTTGGTTTTTATCTCGGGTTTCGAATAGGTCAGAAAAGTTGTCTTTCATTTAATGACAAGCTGGAAAGGTTTTCTCTTTTAATGAACTTTATTTCATTTAGTATTTTATAAATGTTAAATGGAACAAACTTAAATTAAATTAAATGTACAACATTATATTAAGTTGTTTAATTGTAGAAAGTTGATAAATGTAAAGTTAAATATTAAAGTTAGTTTAATGTAAAGTAATTTCTTAAAGTTGTTAAATTATTTAAGTAATGTATTAAAGTATTTAAAGTTAAATTACTTGTTAAAAGCTCACGCTATTTTTATTGTAAGGTTAAGTATTTAAGTGGTAGGTCAAAGTTAATGTAATAAGTGGATGTTTCAGTACGGAATTCTAAATGAATTTCTGGTTCACTTAATTAATGTTTAGACCTTTTTAATTGCTTAAATTTCTTTACTGTTTAAGATTAATATAAAGATTATTCAATAGTTTTCTTTTGAGCTTTTAACTACTTATACTTTCTTTTTAACCCTCCATGTTCCAGCGTCAGGTTTAGCCACCGAAGTCGGCACTTGTTAAATGGTACGGACTCCTATAAATTTATATTACAATTTAATTAATTTTCTGTTGCAATGAATTGCAGATAATTGTAATATGACCTGGGAATATTTATTCCAGTTAACTTATATACAATTGTTATTTATTTTAATGGTTAAATAAACTTGCTTTTATCTTAACTTTTTTTGTCATCCTTTACCACACGTTTTTGCACATTACCTTTTTAGCCTTTACTCTTTTTTCATGTTTTTCTTTCAGCTTTGTCCTATGTTTACTTAATGGGTCGGTCCAAGTCTTTTCTTTTCAGAATCTCTAAAGCTTTAAGTATTAGATACATTTTCAACTTGCGTTCTTCGGAAACTCTGCTGCTTTATTTTAAGACCCCTGGTTACTTATACTGTATATTGGGACATTACGGATTATGGGGCCTGCTTTAGTAACCATAACTCTGGCCCGATATACACGGAGACAACATATTCTGCAATCTTTTGACAAAATTCAGGAATAATTTCTGTACTTGTTTGACAAAATTTGTGATTTACTTGACCTCTTGATGAAATTCGTGATTTTATTCCATGATAGTTTGATGAAATTCGCGATTAATATCTGCAATTGCTTGACGAAATTTATGATTTTTTACGTGATCTCTTAGAGAAATTCGTGATCGTTTGACGAAATTTGCGATTCTTCGATTGTCCGACAAAATTTGCAATTTTATTCCACGATCATTTGACAAAATTCGCGATTATATTCTGTGACCAATTGACAAAATTCACAATTTTATTCCACGATCTATTAACATTTGTGATTTTTTTTTTTTTCGCGACCGATTGGCAGGGGGGCAATTCTTGTAGGCTTAAGTTCAAATATATAATGTTTCTGTAAAGTTAAGTTTATTAAAATAAAAATGCATTTCTATATTTTCCCAATTAGTTTTCCTAGTTTCTCTGCTCAACCAATAACACTTAATGTCTTTTCAAAGAAACAGTAAAGTTTCAATGACTTGCTTAAAAATGTTTGAAGTTCATTTAATTGTGTGTAAGATATCAGTTTATTATTTTTTAATATTAATTAATTACTTAATAGATGCTATAAACTTTATTTTGCAGTTGTTCAGAGTATGTACTTTCACTGGCCCTGTTTGCCACATCACACCTTGCTCTGTTTACATTGTAACTATGGTTGGTTGGCTTCATGGCTGTGTGAGTGTGTGGCAGGGAAACCATTTCATGTCAGTTAACCTGCAGTTAGTTGGTTTTGCTGCTTCATACTTGCAGTTTAAATTTGCATATTAATTTTTAACTGTGTGCTTTAACCCTTTTCATTTAGTATATAAGCCAGGTGTTTTTGCTTTGAGGTGTGGAGATGCAGTGAGCTATCCTGTTGTGACTGATGTCATGCTTTTGCAGGTTATTGATATTGGCTTGTGCTGTTTTTCTTATGCTGTCTGATACAGCTGTACTAATTTAAATTTTATTATCCATGCATGAGGTTAGCCAAGCTATGGAAAGGTTGTTCTTAGAAGCCATGATTATATTGTTGTTGTTATACTTTACCTGTTGTTACTACTAATACATTTTACCTCAAGTTATACTAACATCTGAAGAATAAATATGTTACTCCTTTTAAAAACTTTGTTTTAACTTGTGGCTTTATACACCCAGAGAAGAAAGGCATGATGGTTATTCTTATAACACAGTGATCCACGGGCCTTGCAAATTGGTAGCAGAATGTGATTAATTCCGTTCTGCTCTATAAAGTAAAAATGGCTACCATCAGTCAAATGAACTTTGTCTTTTGCATTTCCAAAATTAAATATAGAGAACTTTAAATCACGGAAGTTCAACGTAAACTTGTATTTAATTAGTCAGAATTTGGCACAATTTACTTCTGATAAAGTGGAAAGTGAAGTTTTAAACGAATCTGCTACAAAAGAAGCTGTGGCAAAGGATGCTGCTACTGTTGCGAAGGAGAATAAGGCCTTACAAGGAGAGGGTCCGAGGTTGGTCTCACGGAATCCAGCAATCCTTTGTACATTGATAGAGTATTGTCAATAGATAAACATATCAATAGGATAAAGTGCAATATTCAGGGGGGCCGTTAAAAACGAGCCCCAAAGTTCACCCAATTGACTCTTTAGTATATAATCGGATAAATTAAGTTCTTTTGCGGCAGGCTCGATAGCACAGTTGGCAGCGCGCCAGACTTCTAATTTTCGTTTTTACGGATATCTGCAGGTTCGATCCTCCAACGAGGATTTTTTTTTCTCCCGACAAAATAATGATAAATTATTTTTGAACCACAATTAAAAATATATATATATAACTATTTAAATGTAAGACAAATATAAATATTGGCGCATTCACACATATTTATTTATTTACAGAGAGAGACAGTTTTATTGCATCCTTATGGATATAATGAAAAAAAAAGCAAGAATCTTATGCAGTATATACGTATTTTTTTGCATTCAACATTTTTGTAAATTTTATATTTAGTTTTATTTACAATCATTTATATTTATTTTACAATTACTTACATATATTTCACAATGACGTACACTTATTTTACACTTATTTAAATTTATTTTACATTTCTGTCTATACTATGTACATAAAAAATAAATGTGTTCTATTAAAATTGAGGTTCTGATTACGGGCAGGAACCGGGATGATAATTATCATAAAAACATATGAAACAGAAACTTTTGCGACAGCGTGCACGAAAAATAAAAGAAGTGTTTTTACAGGAACAATGCGTTTTAAAAAAGATCATTTGGAAAACACACTTCATTGACATTCATAAATATTATTCTTTTATGTGAAAGTTTCCATGCATGCCAGGCGTATTTTATCATGTTACAAAATATAGGTGAAGAGAGTTGATAATGCACAATTGAATGAATTTTTATACAATCCTAGCGAGAATTAATTTCTCTTTTCCGTTCAATTAAACAATTACAATTTTGTAACCGCTTAATCATATTTTTCACCTGCCTATAAAAATAAACGTCGCCTAGTTTTACCAAAGCTGTGCTTCAACTATAAGTTTTTCTATCACAAAGTAGTTCTAGATTATTGTGAATAAGTTCATTCCCGATAAGCTTGGCTTCACAAGAAATAGCGTCTGAAGACTCCGATGAAATTAAATTATTTTCAGAGAGTAACTTTGTGTAATACACGACTACATCTTTTAATATCAATTTTGATGATTCGCTATGAATTGTGTATTATGAAATTCGCTTTTCAATATTTGTAAATTTAGAAGCTTCTTCACTAGACATTTTTTACAAAAAAGCTTTTTTCATTTTAATTATGACACTATAATAAAGAACAACGTCTAATCACTTCAAAACTTTAAAAACAAAATGCCGTACTCATTCGCTCTGCGGCAGATGGGTGCTTAAATTTCAACAAAAGAAAGGTAAACATTTTAAACCCACCCTGTTCATTTTCTATAGCGTACTTGTTTTGCTTAAAAACCACCTGCAAATCTACGTTACAAAGTTTTAAACCGAAAACAGTTATTCTAATTCCAAACATGAGATCCCATGATAAAAAATAATTATGTTTTAAAAATTAAAAAAAATTAAAAATGATAACATTTTAAAATACAAGATAAAAATAAAATAGCATATTTTAATTTTATGTAGCGTATTTTAATTTACTTCGCTGAAAACAACAGGTATCTATTCATAGAAAAGTCTATAAATAAATGTGAATAAAATTAAATTTTGTCGACTGAATAATTCAGTTATTTTCCTTTTCCCCCCCATTAGATGCATAATGCGGCAATATCTCTGTAAATTAATAAGCTCATAATATATATAAGTGTGTGTCTGCGTGCAGAAGCATATTTTTATGAATATTTGTCTAACTTTAAATAATTAGATATATTTTTTTAATTATGGTTTGAAAATAACTGATCATTATTTTGGCTGAAAAAAAAAAGCTTGTTGGAGTACCGAACCCGCAGACGTCCCAGAAGGAGAAAATAAAAAGTCTGGCGTGCTGCCAACTGTACTACCGAGCCTCTCGCAAGTGCGAGTAATTTATCCGGTTATATACTAAAGAGTCAATAATGGGTGAACTTTGGGGCTCGTTTTTTACGACCCTCCTGAATATTGCACTTTATCCTGTTGATATGTTTATCTATTAACTATGCTCTATCAATGTACAAAGGATCGCTGGATTCCGTGAGACCAACCTCGGAACCTCTCCTTGTTAGCCATATTATGCCTCAGTGTAGAAGAAAATCTCAAAAATATAATATATAATGCCAAATCAGCATCAGAAATCTGGTTGTTACTAAAGAATACTTTCGAGCCTTGTAGTCATGCCAGAATAGCAACATTAAGAAGAAATTTCATGAATATTAAGTATAAAGCGATAGAATCTATGGCCACATATATCAACAGGAAGAAAAGTGCTACTAGAAAGTGCAAAGGATTTGCAAGCTGCTGGTAAAGAAGTCCCTCCTGATGAAGTTACCTACCAAATCCTGAAACATTTACCTGAAAGCTATGAAAATTTAGTTATACAGCTATATCGCCTGCCTGACAAGGAGTTTACTGTAGATGAAGTGTGTAAGCAACTACTAGCAGAATATGATTGTCAAAAATCTAAATTTACTGAGGCTCCAAAAAATCAAGTTTTTTTATCAGTGCATCGATATAAGCAAAGACGCTGTTATTCATGTGGAAAGATGGGATACTTGCGAAAGGACTGTAGAGTGAATTCCAGTCCCCAAAGTAGTTCCTAATCTAGACAGAGAAACAACCATATTCCCAATCAAGTCCACTTTGCTGCAGCAATGATAAGTGAAAACTTGGACTTGGAGTTTGTACTCGACTCGGCAGCTATTGATCACTTTTGCAAGGAAAGGACAGTTTTCCAGGACTTTCAAGAATTTAAGAGCCAAGCAGTCACTGCCAAGGGTACTGCCAAGATTGCTGGTATTGGTAACATTGTTTTAATGATTAATTCAGGTACTGTTCCATTTAATCTAGTTCTTAAGAATGTTTATTATGCTCCAGATATGTGTCGCAATTTAATCTTTGTACGATGTTTATGTCTTCAAAATTTAAATGTTAATTTTAGTTGTAATCAAGCTATAATCAGTAATGAAACAAATGATCAAATTTTAACTGTACCATTGCAAAATAAGTTTTATTCTATATATGCAAATTGTAAAAGTGAATCGGCAGGTGCACACATGGTTAAAAATAATGTAACTAATTGGCACTTATGGGCACCAAAACTGTAAAGATTTATTAGAATTTGCTAAGTCAGGAAATGTTTTTGGTTTAGAAAAACTATCAGGCGAGGTAAAGAAATGTGAATTATGCAACTATTCAAAAAGTAAGCGGGCAAGTTTTCAGGAAAGGGATATAAATACATCAGAAATTCTTGAACTTTGTCATTCAGACATATGGAAGCCTGCTCCAGTTCAATCCCTGGGTGGTGCTAGGTATTTCTTAACCATTAATAGATGACTTCTTGAGGTATGCATTTGTGTATTTTTTTTAGCTATAAAAGCCAAGCATTTAGACAATTTAGAAATTTTAAGGTTTTTGTTGAAAAACAAACAGGGAAAGGGATAAAACGAATTAGATCTGATCATGGGGGTGAATTTAGCTCTAATGAGTTTGAGAATTTCCTGAGAGCAGAATGTATTAAACGCGAATTCACAAATGCATATTCCCCGGAAATGAACGGCATTTCTGAACGCCACAATAGAAACATTATGGAAAGGATTAGGTCACAAACAGAACAAGGAAATTTACCTCTGGAATTGTGGGCAGAATTAGTGAATACACAAAATTACCTAAAAAATAGATTCTCCCATAGTAAGTGTAAGGGGAGGGCCCACTGAATGTTTGGACAGGTAAATATTTTTCAGTTAGGCTATGCTACCAACAATTTTAAAGTGTCTATGTCAATATACCTAGCAAATACAGAAATAAATTAGAAAGAAGGGCTAGAAAAGGAGTTATAGTGGGATATGCTTCAAGCACTTTAGGTTATAGAATATGGTATCCCGGGACTACATTAGTTGATGAAACCAAACATGTTAGAATTTATGAAGAAAGACCTTACTTTAAATTTAAGGATAAAGAAAGTAAAAATTTGGTAAATGTTATAATTTTAGGAAATTTTTCCAAGACTATTGGAGAAAGTGAGAACCTACCCCTCTCATCTACTACAGACTGCAAGGGTGGAGGTAACCAGAAAAACAGGGATATTTGCAGGTAGGACAGATGTTAATTATTATTCAAAAGATGGAGTAAGGTTGTGAAGTAAAAATGATGTGGAAAGGTATTGTAAAGAAAATAAATTGACCTATAACTTAGATGAATTTAATTTTAAATCTTCATCTGATAATAAAAATGTAGATTTAACCCAAAGTCCAGGTGATAGTGACGGGGAGGATTCTGAATTAGAAGCTGGTTGTGTGGAAGTAAAAATTCCATCTTCCTATAAGGAGTCCCAGAAATTGCCCGAAAAAGATAATTGGTTAGAAGCCATGAAAAATGAATTAAGTACCCTCCAAGAAAGACAAGTGTATGATTTAGTACCCAAACCAGAAAAAGTAAAAGTGTTAGGTAATAGATGGGTTTATGCCACTAAAAGGGATGAAAATGGAAAAATAAAAAGTTTTAAAGCCAGATTTGTGATGAAGGGATTTAGGCAAGTAGAAGGTATAGATTATTTTGATACTTTTCTCCAGTTATATCTTTTTCATTGGTAAGGTTTTTCTTTGTAATGTTAGTTATAATAAAGGGCTGGGAACATCAACACTTGGATATCAAATGTGCTTATTTGTATGCTAAATTGAAGGAAGTAATTTATATAGATCAACCAGAAGGTTTTGTTGAAATGGGAAAGGAAAATTGTGATGAGATTAAAGAAAGCTTTGTATGGCCTGCACCAAGCCGTGCGTGAGTGGTACTTTGAATTAGATAATATGTTTATTAAATTGGGATGAGAGAAAATTGACTGTTGGTTCTGTATTTATACCTACAAATCCGAAGTTATAATACTAGTTTATGTTGATGATTTTGCCATATTTGCTAAAAATAAAAGCATATTAAAAGAGGTAATAGAATTAGTGAAATCAAAATTTGAAATTAAAGTACTAGGCAAAATTAAAAACTTTTTAGGAGTTGAATTTCAAGAAATCAATAATGAAATTCATATGCATCAGAAAAGGTATATTTAAAACATTAAGTGAAACGTTTAAAGATATTCCTAGAATAAAATTATAATTGCCACTCACGCCAGGCGTTATCTTAAATAAAACTTTTGAGGGTGAAGAAGCCAAAAATATCCCATATAGAGAATTAATTTGGCAGCCTTTTATTACTTGCATTCAGGACTAGACCTGACATTATGTTTTCAGTAATAGCCTTTTCTCAGTTTTCAAGTAATCCCTCATGGTCACATTGGAAAAATTTATGTCAAATATTACAATATGTTTTCAACACAAATAATTTTTCAATAAATCTTTCTAGAAGCTTTGATAATAATTTAACTGTATATACTGATGCTAGCTAGTTGGGCATCATATATAGTAGACAGAAAATCTGTAAGTAGTTTTGCCATGTTCATAGATCAAGTCCCGATAATATGGAATTCTGCTAAACAGAAGTGTACCACCTTATCTAGTATGGAGGCAGAGTATATTGCTTTGTCAGATTCCACAAAAGAACTGAATTGGATTTTGAAAATAAGAGACGGTTTTTCATTTCTTGGTTTAAATCTAAATAAACCTGATATATTATCTTTAACAACATAAGTGCAATATGCTTTTCTAAGAATTGTGTTGAAAATAATAGCCATGTATAGCCATATATAGATACTAGGTTTTATTTTGTAAAAGATAATTTAAGTAAATTTAATCTCAAATTTGTATCGGGAAAAGCCAATGTGGCTGATATATTCACAAAGGCTTTGCTAGAGACTCTGGGAAAAGGGGGCATTTGCTGGCTTAAGTTCAAATATATAATGTTTCTGTAAAGTTAAGTTTATTAAAATAAAAATGCATTTCTATATTTTCCCAATTAGTTTTCCCAGTTTCTCTGCTCAACCAATAACAATCTCTTTTCAAAGAAACAGTAAAATTTCAATGACTTGTTTAAAAATGTTTGAAATTCATTTAATTGTGTGTAAGATATCAGTTTATTATTTTTTTAATATTATAGATGCTATAAACTTTATTTTGCAGTTGTACAATGTACTTTCACTGGCCCTGTTTGCCACATCACACCTTGCCCTGTTTACATTGTAACTATGGTTGGTTGGCTTCATGGTTGTGTGAGTGTGTGGCAGGGAAACCATTTCATGTCAGTTAACCTGCAGTTAGTTGGTTTTGCTGCTTCACACTTGCAGTTTAAATTTGCATATTAATTTTTAACTGTGTGCTTTAACCTCTTTTTCATTTAGTATATAAGCCAGGTGTTTTTGCTTTGAAGTGTGGAGATGCAGTGAGCTATCCTGTTGTGACTGATGTCATGCTTTTGCAGGTTATTGATATTGGCTTGTGCTGCTTTTCTTATGCTGTCTGGTACAGGTGTGCTAATTTAAATTTTATTATCCATGCATGAGGCTAGTCAAGCTATGGAAAGGTTGTTCTTAGAAGCCATGATTATATTGTTGTTGTTATACTTTACCTGTTGTTACTACTAATACATTTTACCTCAAGTTATACTAACATTTGAAGAATAAACATGTTACTCCTTTTAAAAATCTTTGTTTTAACTTGTGGCTTTATACACCCAGAGAAGAAAGGCATGATGGTTATTCTTATATCACAATGATCCACGGGCGCTACAATTCTGTGTAAAAAAAAAAAAAAAATTCTGAAATTGACAGCAAATTTTCTGAAAGGTTACAGAAGGGGGGGGAGGAATTATGTTTTTTTTCTGCAAAATTCCAGTTTTTTCGAGATCCTTTGACGAAATTTGTGTTATTTCTCCGTCTTTAGGCGAGATTTGTGTTTTTTCCATGATCTTTCGGCAAAATTTGTAGTTTTTCGCGATCTTTTGATGAAATTCGCATTTTTTTCCACGATCCTTTGACAAAATTCACATTCTTTGATGAAATTAACGATTTTTCTGCAAACGATTGATGAAATTGATTTCTTTTGGCAAACATTTGTCGAAATTCATGATATTTTTTATGCCCAAATTTTCAGATTGATGACTTTTTTTTTAAATTTTTTGAACCAAATGCCTTAATTTTTAGGAAAATTCCAAACAGAATCACCCCTGACAAAATTCACGATTTTCTTCTGCAATTGTTTGATGAAATTCACTTTTTTTTTTTTTTTTTTTTTTCATGATCGATTGGCAAAATTTAAGGTTTTTCCCATGAATGATTGATGAAATTTGCGACCTTTTTTTTATGCGACCTCTTAATAAATTTCACGAATTTTCTGTGACCGTTTGACAAAAGTCCAGATTTTTTCACTGAAATTTCCGATTACATTCACGGATCGTTAGGCAAAATTCTCAGTTTTTTTCAAGGTGAATATCAACACTTTTTTTTTTTCTTTTACGATTCTGCAGAAATCACTGATCGATTTTAAAAAAAAAAAAAAAAAAAAAAAAAAAAAAAAACAGAAAAGTGGCATTCCTAACATGTACTATTACATGAAAAATAAAGATTGAAACTTTGGCTATCAGATGCATATCATAAAGGTGCCATTTTTTACATTTTGTTGGCCGGTGGCAACCGGGAATTTTAACCTTTACTTCCTGTTTCTTTTTGCCTGTGGAACAATACAGCGGTCGTCCACCATTGTTATTGTTCATTGATGACCACTGCAGAATGCTCGGACAGATGTTCCTATCGCTTAAAATGCTCTATAGGCCCATACTTGCCAACTAAATTTCGGTAAAACTCAGAAGATTTTGGTCAAAAAATCAGAAGAAATCGGAAGATTTTGGCGAAAAATCAGAAGAAATCAGAAGATTTTTTAAGTCTTATATAGCACTTTCAGTAAGGATTAAAAAACAGCTGAATCCTTATAAATACACAAATTTCAAAGAGAAACTCGAATAAAATATTCACTAATTTGCAATTACACAATATACATTATGACAAAAAAGAATAACTTGAATATATTAAAAATTACTTTTTTTTTTTTTTTCTTTTGGAATATTTATAGATATCCTTTCACATTAAAAGACACTTAAAACTTCTGACTCCTAAATTTTTCTTTCCTTTCTTTTTTTTTTTTTTTTTAGGGTGATTAAGAAAAAAAATATCTGAAATTCTATTTATAGATAACCTTTCACATTAAAAGACACTTAAAACTTCTGACTCCTAAATTTTTCTTTCCTTTCTTTTTTTTTTTTTTTAGGGTGATTCTGAGAAAAAAAATATCTGAAATTCACAGCAAATTTTCTGTAAAGTTACAGCAAGGGGGCGGGGATCCACTTCCGACATTAGCTATGCGTTTTTTTCCGCGGCCCTTTGACGAAATTCACGATCTTTAGCCGAAATTTGTATTTTTTTCGCGATCTTTTGACAAAATTTGTGTTTTTTTTCGCATTTTTTGACGGAATTTCTGTTTTTTCGCGATCTTTTGACGAAATTTGCCGTTTTTCGCGATGTTTTGACGAAATTTGCCGTTTTTCGCGATATTTTGACGAAATTTGCCGTTTTTTCACGATCTTTTGGCGAAATTTGCCCTTTTTTTCATGATCTTTTCACGAAATTTGGGGGGGGGGATCCACTTCCGACACTAGCTATGCATTTTTTTCCACGGCTCTTTGACGAAATTCACGATCTTTAGCTGAAATTTGTATTTTTTTCGCGATCTTTTGACGAAATTTGTTTTTTTCGCATTTTTTTGGCGGAATTTGTTTTTTCGCGATCTTTTGGCGAAATTTGCCGTTTTTCGCGATCTTTTGACAAAAAATTTGCCGTTTTTTTCACGATCTTTTGACGAAATTTGCCGTTTTTTTCACGATCTTTTGACGAAATTTGCCGTTTTTTTCACGATCTTTTGACGAAATTTGCCGTTTTTTTCACGATCTTGACGAAATTTGCCGTTTTTTCACGATTTTTTGACGAAATTAGCGTTTTCCATGCGATCCTTTGACGAAATTGGCGATTTTTCTGCAAACGATTGACAAAATTTATTTTTTTCGGTGAAGATGTCGAAATTCGCAATATTTTTTATGTCCGAATTTTCGAATTGGTGGCAGATTTTTTTTAATTTTCGGAAATGAATGCCTTAAATTTTCGGAAAATTCGGACCAAAATCACACCTACGCATTGTTTACACACTCTTGACGAAATTCGCGTCTTTCCCGCAATTGTTTGGCGAAATTTGGATTTTTTCCGCGATCCATCAGTGAAATTTGGGTATTTCCCGCGACCTTTTCATGAAACGTCTGTTTTTTCCGCGATCCTTTAACGGAATTCGCATTTTCACGCGATCTTTTGACGGCGCTTTTTTTACCCGCTCTTTTGATGAAATTTGCATTTTTTTGCGATCTTTCACTGAATTCGTGTTTTTACGCGCTCTTTAGGGGTAATTCTCGTTTTTTACGCGATCTTCTGACAAAATGTGCATCTTTCTCGCGAACCTTCGGCGAAATTTCGGGTTTTCCCGCGATCCTTTGACGAAACTCGCGTAAAAAGCGTAAGAAAAGGCCAAAAATCGGAAGAAAATGACGAAAAGCGGAAGAAAACACATTACGTGCATAAAATCTGAAAACATGCCGATTTTTCAGAAGAATTCTGAAAAAATCGGAAGAGTTGGCAGCTATGTAGGCCCGTGAAACGATGCTGTGAGCGATCCTGAACTCGTCTGCCACATTTGTCACACTTCGACCTTCTTCCAGTCTCTAAATGATGCAACCTTAGGTAAAGTCACTCAGATGACATCTCCTGGACTGCCTGTGTACATATCTCATTTTCCGTCATTTTTGACGGGCTATCTTTCTTTTAATATTTAACGATTTTTAGTGCATTTTTCAATGTGACTTTTAACAGTTTTTCAAGGCCCATGGTGATTTTTTGACATTTGGAAAAGGAATTTGGTTTCAAATTTTTAGCCTAATATAGTAAACTTTGCCATATAGCTATTTTTAATGCAATTTTTCAAGATTTTTTACGTTCCGCATCAATTTTTTTTTTTTTTTTTTTTTTTGTCATTCATAAAAGATTTCCAATTACAGTGCTTTACCCTAATATATTAAATTTGGATCCCTGTGACTTTTGAACATTTAGTGATTGTATGAATACCGTGGTGATTTTTTGACATTGGTAAAAGGAATTCGGTTTCAACATTTTGGCTTAATGTAGTAGATTTTGTCCTCTACTAATTTTTTATTTTAGCACTTTTTAAAGATTCTTTGCATTTTGCATTAATTTTTTGTTATTTATGAAAGAATTCAGGTTACACTATTTTACTCCATTAATGTAAATTTTGTCCCCTGCTATTTTTAAAATTTTAAGAAATTTTTTATGCATTTTTCAATGCAATTTTTAGATTTTTTTAGAGTCCCATGGCATTTTTTTCCACATTTGGAAAAGAAATTTTGTTTCAAACTGTTAGCCTAATTTAGTAAATTTTGCTATCACAATGATTTTTGATTTTTAGGGAATTTTAATGCAATTTTTGGCATTTAAAAAAAAAAAAAAAAATTACGCTCCACGTCGATTTTTTGTCATTCTTCAAAAAATTTCCGATGACAGTGTTTTGAGTTGATTTTTTGTAATTAATGAAACACTAGAAATTACAATATTTTACCCCATTATTGTAAATTTTGTCTGCTGCTATTTTTGAATATTTAGAGACTTTTAATGCCTTTTTCGATGTGATTTTTAGAGTTTTTTCAAGTCCCATGGCAATTTTTTGACATTCGGAAAAGGAATTTGGTATCAAATTTTTATCCTACTATAGAAAATTTTGTCTTCTGTGATTTTTAATGCGATTTTTTAAGTTCCGCAGCAATTTAACATTGGTAAAAGGATTTCGGTTTCTAACATTTAGCCTAATAATATTACATTTTGTACTCTAGGCTTTTTGAATTTTAGCAATTTTTAATGCGATATTCAATGTGATGTTCAGCAATTTTTGGCATTTTCTAACGATTTTTTGTTATTTCTCACTTAATATTAAATTTTTACAGTAGTGACTTTCAAATATTTAACAATTTTTAATGAAATTATCAATGTCATTTTCTGCTATTCTTGGAGTTCCGGGACAATTTTTTAACATTTGGAAACTGATTTCAATTTCAAAATTTTTGCCTAATATAGTAATTTTTTTTATTGCAATGGACCCTTAATAGTAAATCTTTACCCTAGCGATTTTTTAATGTTTTATGATTTTTCGGCTTTCACAATGATTTTTTGACATTTTTAAAAGGAATTCTGTTTCAGACTTCTAGCCTACTAGGAATTTAGTTTCAAACCTTTAACCTATTATGATAAATGTTCTGCTCTGCTACTTTTGAACTGTAGTGATTTTTAATGTGATTTTCAATGCAATTTTTTAGAGTTTTTTTTTCTTTTTTTTAGAGTTTGTGGTGATTTTTTGAGATACAGAAAAAGAATGCGGTTTCAAACTTTTAGCCAAATTATATAATAAATTTTTTCCTGTGCAATTTTTGCTATTTAACTGCTTTTTATCATGATTTTTTAGAGTCTTTTCGTGTTTCACAGCTTGACACTCATCAAAGGAATTAGACTTGAAACTTTTATCCAAATATAGTAAATTTTGACCTTTGGGATTTTTTTAATTTTTGCGTTTCTTTGCGATCTGCTGTGACTTTTTGACATTCAGTTTTTGACCTAATATAGTAAATTTTTCCCTCTCTTCAATAAAGTTTATTCGGAGTTTATTTGGAACCATCGATTTAAACATCACAAATGATTAGAAAGAAGGAAAGCTGAAGTCTCTGATTGCAGAATATGCACCGGAAAATATTTTCAATGCAAATGAAACTGGATTATTTTTTTAAGTTCTTCCAGAAAAAAAATTAGCTTTTAAAGGTGGCGTATGCATTAAATTGTATGCATGATAATCATACTTCAAACATACAGAACAGTTTTACATGTATCAATGAAAAAAAAATAATTTTCAACAGATAAGGTTGAGAAAGGAATCCAGTTTTTCTTACAGTACACTATAAAATAAACAGAAATGTTTGATATAAGCAAAAAGGTTTAGGAAAATATAGTATATGGTGGGAAAAAGGGAAAATTTTTTCTTGTACTCTCCCATTTATGAACTTTCGATTTTATGAACATATTATAGAAGTTTGCTTGAGTTCATAAAATCGAGCATCTACTGTATCTCTTGTTCAAATGCAACTGATTTTTTTTTTTTTTTTTTTTTTTTTTTTAAGCAGCAGTGACAAACTCATTAAGAACTACAGATAAATTTCATTACATTTTTTAAAATATCTTTGAATTAGCTTATAATGGATTACATGTGAAATAAATTTTATTTTACAGAATGCAAGATTATTTTGCTTTGCATTAGAGATCAACAGAAATACATTTGAAAATGTATAATTGTTATTAACTTGTAATAAATTATAGACTAACTGAAATAGATTAATAAGATATAACTGAGATTAACATACAGCATATTAATTGAAACTTTAGAAAATAGAATTGAATGGCAAGATATTTCAAGTTGATTACCTTATGAGGAAATTAGAATTAGAAAAAAATCTTGAATTAAAATTTTCTTAAATATGAAGAACTATTAAAAACCAGACAAATTTTAATTAATAATCAATAATTTCAAGACCTTGTAATGCCTTACTGCTAAACTCAGATAATAAAAAAACAACACTTACCATTACTCAGAGAGATAGATCCCATTTTAGCAAGTGCTGTTAAATTATTTATTGCATTCAACTGAGCTGCAGTAACATCGGGCTCAGTAGTGGGGATTAAAAGATCTGCCAGACTAATAGGGGGTGGAGTAGCACTTGATGAGCTTTGGGATATACTTCTTTCAGCCATACCTGCAAGCTGAGCCAAGTTAAACTGTGCAACTATATTGTTTGCCAAATCCACATCTAAAGATGGTAAAGGATTATCAGGAGTAATAACTCCAGTAGAGAGACTAAAAGCATCACTTTCAAAAGATGAGCTGGAATGCATTGGCGACGCTTTCTGTGACATGGGAGAATCTTCCTTTTTAGTAGGCGGTTCAACTTTCTTAACATGGCCAAATATTTCTTTAATAGTAGATTCAAATTTAATTTCATCTGTTTCAAATGTCATCCCTACTGAGATATCTAGTTTTGGTGTGTTATTTATCAGGGATAGTAACTGTGTTCCAACAACCTGAAAAATATAAACAAATTATTTTTTAATAACATATGTATGAATAAAATACTCTGTTTAAAAAATGTTGTGTAAATTTTTAAACACATTGATAATTTCAGATTAAAAAAATTAACGCAGTCCTTTAGATGAAAAAAAAAAAAAAAGACAAGCATGCAATGAATGAGAAAGCAATACTTGTAATGCTCAGAGCTAATTTTACTTTAAATAAGTAATTAAATGACTTAAAAAAAAAAGATAAATCCTATTTCAGTGGCCATGATTATACATGTCTAAAACAAGAAATTAATGAATATAATTGAATTTTGTGGCTAACAGAATTTTGAATGAAACTACTACCTGCCAATTTGTACAATTTTGTGCTACATCAAAACGTTTGTCCCCTGTATGTAAAATTTGGTTCATATTTGGTTTATATTTTAACCAGATACAAAACATATAAGAATATTAGAAGTTAGGCATAATTTTTATATAAGCAGAAAAAAAATATTTTTAATCAAATTAAGTAGTAAGTTTGTTTTTGAAATGATATTGTTACCACTATTTACACAGATTCATATGGATAAAAAGACAGCAATAAAATGCCAGTGATGTTAGTCTCCTAAATGTTTTGCATAAAATCTCATAGTTATATTAGAGAATGTAAAACATTTTAATAGTTAAATTCATTATTCGAGCAGTCAATAAAACTGACACTGCAGTTTACATAAAAATGTTATGCATTTCAGATTGCAACTGAATAAGAATATTTTGGACATATTTATTCACATTTTAATGCATTTTATAAACATTAAATGATGATTTTACTTCAATATATTACAATGATTAAGAAATACTAGATACCTCAGCCAGGTTTAAACAATTTACGAATACAGAACGTTGAATAACAGAATTAGGATTGAAAACGGATATAAAAAAACAACATAAAAATTATGACTAATGGATGAACACTGTTTCTTTAGAAGATGATTTTTTATTAACCTTAATTTTATTGATCGAATTTCCAGAAATTAATGATTTATAGAATTGTACAGTAAAATAATGATTCACGGAAAAATTGTATGCATGATAATCATACTTCAAACATACAGAACAGTTTTACATGTATCAATGAAAAAAAATTATTTTCAGCAGATAAGGTTGAGAAAGGAATCCAGTTTTTCTTACAGTACATTGTAAGAAAAACAGAAATGTTTGATATAAGCAAAAAGGTTTAAGAAAATATAGCATAACCTTAATTCCAAAAACTATTTTTGTATCTTCAGGAACCTCAGAAATCAATCTTTCCAAGATTTAAAGAAGCATTTTTGAAACAAAAGTTTCTTTTGCTGACTATAATTTTCAGAAATGTAACAAACTAGTTTCAACAGTGTATTAATAAGTTTTCTCAATCCAGCATCAACATTAAATTTTGGTTTTCTGGATGCTATCAATTATTTGTCTGATTCATAACTGAATTTACATATGCAAAAGTAACAAAATTTCATCTTGCACTGTTAATTTAGCATATTTTCTGTTGAAAATATTTATTGAACATGAACATGTTTACTTGAGAATTGAAAACAAATTTGAAAAATTTGACACCAGAATTGAAAAAACAATATTTTGCCATGATACCGAATTGGGAAAACCAAATAAAACTAAAATCTACTCTGTTAATGTCAAAAAATTATGCACATCAAAAGAGACTTTTGTTTCAGAAATGCTCCTTTAAATGTTGAAAATCTATGGGTTTCTGAGGTTACTAAAGATGCAGGAACTTTTCAGATTTGTGGGTAACTCAGAAGAAGTTATATATTCACAGATCTTCTTGCTAGGTCAAACATTGCTCTCTTTTTTTTTTTTTTTTTTTTTTTTTTTTTACAGTACATAAATAAAATGATCAGGCCTTTTAGAATATGAAGAATCAGAATACATATTTTATAAAAGACACACAATTACATATAAAAATAATTATAATAATAAACAATGCTGAATTTTTAAATTTAATGAAAACTTAAGCTAAAATGTCTTCCACTAACAAAGTTTATGTTACATAAGTCAAACTAATAGAGGCTGTTGCAAAGGTACAGAAAAATAGAGATCATACTATCTGAAAAAATATGACAAACATGCATACCTAAACTTCAAAGATAAAGTAAATTTTACATGGCAAGATATTTGCTTGTGAATCTTTTATACAAAAATTTATAAATATCTTTTATATTCGGTTATTAATTTATTAATATTTATTATTAGTAATTTTTTTCACCTGTCCAAGTTTATGAAAGGCATTGTAACACAGGAACTAGATATAATATTTAAACTTTTAATATACTCACAAGTATTTATAACTTATAAGGAACTTTGAGTCAGAGTGGACTATCTCATCACATAGTCAATCACATCACATCTCATCACATAAGAAATCTGTATTATCTTTTAGAAATATGTGGTTGAAATATCGACTAGAACACATCTTACCTCCAGAGAAGAATCAATGAAATATGTACAAATGCCTTCCCTCCCAATGTTTTTGTTCATCTGCATTGTAAGGCAAGACCGAGCCAACAAAATCAGTAGTCATTAAAAATGATCTTTTGGAAGTTTGTAAGTAGCTATTTATTATGCTATCCTCTGGATAAAAGGATACCTTGAACTTTGGTTCTTACCTCCTAATACTTTTTATTGCACTATCTCCTGGACAAAAAGATACCTTGAACTTTGGTTCTTAGCTGCTAATACTTTTTATTACGCTAACTCTTGGATAAAAAGATACCTTGAACTTTGGTTCTTAGCTGCTAATACTTTTTATTACGCTAACTCTTGGATAAAAAGATACCTTGAACTTTCGTTCTACTTACTAATGCTTTTCACTATGTATTAAAGTATAATGACAACTCCTTTTTGCCGAAAATGGCAGATGATTCAATCTGGCTCCAAACAACTCATATATGTAGAGCGACTTATTTCCAGGAGGCACTATGCAAGCAAATTATGCTAATGAGCAGAGAGACGATGCACCCAGTGAAAAAATGTATGAGATAGACAATTTTTAAATACATTTAACTTAACTATCAATATTTGCAGTCACATTTACCTGCATTTTACTAAAATCCAAGAAAATTCACAAAACCTGACTCATGAGTTTTACAACAGTGTGTCAACAATTTAGTAGATTAAGCAAAAACATTGTCTCCTATCACAATAGTCCAGGGGAAATGTACATTTTACCTTGCAAAAGGTCGGGTAGAAGATTTTTTTTTTTCTAAATTGTTTATAATGATGCCAACATGGAAAAACCAAGTTTTCTAACAAAATTTCTTAAGGCTAAATTTTCTGTCACTGAAAAACAACAAAATTTTCGGACATTTTTTGATTTTTTAGAAATGTCTCGAGACTCGTTGCCGTAGCATATTATTTGTCAGTTACTATATTAAATAGCATAAAATTTTCTACAACATTTTTTATACACTCAATAGCAAGTGCAGTACGCTATTTAAAAAATGGGACAATTTTTTCAATTTTCTTAAAAACCGTGAAAAACGTAATTTTGCCGCGATTATTCAAATGTTCCCCGTGGATGTTGTGTATGTCGACTTCTAAAAATTGGTAGCAGTAAATTATCTATTATTTGCACACTCACGTCTTTATTTTCTTCTCAACAGACATTTTATATGCAATAAATTTATACAATTTTAAAAATAGGGCAGGGTTTAGATGAATGAGAAAATTTTCCTTAGACAGTAACTTTAAGTGTATATAATGTTAACTTCAAAGCATTATTTAAAAGAATTTTTCAATATATAGTAACTTATTGGCACAATAGTTTCAATTAAAAAAGATTTCTTGCTTAATTTTAATAAATTTTATCATTTTAATAATTTTTATAATGCATACATATTTTTCCAGGTATCAATGGAATAGGTGGGTCATTTTCAAAATCTGTCAGTGGCAAACTCAAACTGAAATAAGTGGGTGTGTAACAAATTTTCTCTCAAAATATTCAAGGCAACCAATCAGATTGATTCAGATAGTGAAATGGAAATATGAAATACAAAGAATGGCCAGTCAGTGCAACATGAGTGTTAATCAAAAAGATTTTAAGAACTGTGTTAGTAACAAATCAGAATCTCATTTTTTCAATAGTAAATCATCTTTTGCATATTGAAAGATTAATTACACTTTTTTGGAATGATTAATACAAAAATACTTTGATTTGCACAGAATATATTGAAACTGATGCAAAGTTATTTGTCTGACCATCAGAAATCGTTAAAAATCACTTGGCAAAAATTTTATTACAAATGGCTGAAATATCATGACATGGAAAAAAATGAAATAGATGCTGATAACTGACTGCTAATTTTGATTCTACTCACTCAATAAATTGTTGAGCATAAAATGAAAAAAACTGAAAAATTTAAACATTCATTTTATGCTTACCTTTCATTCTTGATGAAAATTTCCCAAAATAATTTTTAAGTTTCTCATTCTCGGAAAATACAAATGGTCAGACTTTATAAGGACTTAGACTTTAAAAATTTAAAAAAACAACCTTTAAAATTATGTCGAAGAACATGATTTTTTAGATGAATAATTTAAAAAAAAAGATACACAAATCAGATATACGTCTATAAGACATATATTTACAAATTTAGAGACACTCATATTTCCTTCAACCAGCATCCATGCATGCCTCACAATATCAATGAATCAATAAACAGTTAAATTTAAAAAATGAAAAAAACCTGACTGCGTGAAGAGCAAACTAATTAATTAATTCTCATGAATGTGAACCTATTTTTTTTTCAATTCCTACTATTAGCTCACACTCTCACTATATATATATCTTGTTCAAATTTTCAATCGTTAATAAAATACTTATTATTCATCCAATCAAGCTCAAATAATTTTTTTTAAACTTGTAGTGGATGACACTTGATGTTAATCCAGTTTTTTTTTTTCAAATATGAATTCATTAATTAAATTAAATTAATTAATTTTCAATAATCGAGAGAACCCTCTTCTTAATCAAGGTATTTTTAAGACCGAGCGAGCCCTCTTCTTGATCAAAGCATTTTAAGTGCCACTCAAGAGGAAAGAAGAACGGGAGAAAAAAAATTCTCTTATTGACCTAAGTAGGAATTGACTTAAAATATTTTTTTTATATTACTTGTTTAGATTACTTACCTATTTTTTTTTTATTTACTTGTATTGATGACTTTTAAGTTGTGCTTAATTGTTAGTTCCTATCTATAAACACTGTTTTGATGAGGTCTATAGATGTCTATGATGGTTAGAGTTGCAGTAAAGCTAGAGTTCCTACATACACAACTTCCAGGTTGTATAATATTTTAACGGAGCTTCTGACTGTAAAATAGTCAATGAAACATAGTCTTCATTTTTTAAGACCTATCCAATGATATGCCACTCAATAGAGTGCGTAAAAAAAAAATTTCGTCTCTACCGCCCTTCTGTATTTTACAGCCGCTATTTTGAATTTATAAAAACAAAACCATTGGGCTGTTAAGACGAATTGATAGAGACCTCATTCATTAAAATCCATCCAGCCGTTGGGATGTTTCGAGGATATAAAGAAATCCACATACACAGATATGCGTGAAACACATAATCCTTCTTTTCAGTCGGGTAAAAAAGAAACTCTTTCACGGATACATTCTGCTGTCATAATGATTCTTGTAACACATGCATATTTTTGGTAACTTTTATATCACACTTGTACACATACAAAAGCTTGTAAAGAGAAAGAGAAAAGACAGAGAGAGAGAGAAACTAGAATTATAAAGCATCATGCACATATCAATATGTTTACATGAAAATTAACGATTTTTAACCTTTCGACAAGTAATAGACATGCTAGTCCCATAGACTATGCCAAAGTTCACTTGTCAAAAGATTAAAGGCCAAAGATCATACAATTATAAGGACTAGTAGACTGAATAAATTAACAGAATAAAAGAAACAATAAAGACTTGAATTTTATATGACATTTAAAAATAAATGTAAACATATATGATTAAAAAATTAAATACTGCCTATTAGTTAAGAAAAAGGAAAATATCAAGAAACTTAATATATATTTTTCAGCAGGAACAAAGCCAGAGACATCAGCTGGGAAGAAAGACTGAGATTGATATAGTGATTATTTCAAGATCTTATAGGAAAAAAAGGATAGAACTAAATACAGTAAAAGCTCCTAAGATGAAATCAAGGGCGAACTATGAAACATTCCATTTTAGACAGGTTTCTGCCTTAACAGATATTCTTTTCACTGTGACAATGAATGTTTTTCAATTAAAAAAGGATACGATTTTAGACAGGTTATGTTTTCAGAGATTTACTGTATACTGATTAAAATTTTGATTTTAATGAACCAGCAATAGAGTTATTACATTCAAATCTTTTTACAATTCTCTCCTTTTCTCAAGATTTGGCAACACTTTAGGGTACACAACATTTCAGTCCCTAGCTATTTTGGTCTTTAGCCATTTCGGCCCTTTGCAATTACGGTGCCCACCTTATAACTCGGATTCTAATGGCCGCTGGCCTGCCCAATGCGTATGGTTCAACATCATTTGGAGCCTTTATTCTTTTTTTATCACTCCTCCCCCACCCCCACCCCCCAAACCCCAATTTTTACAAAAAGTTAAATATAAGGAGTCCGAAAAATTAAAACTTTTATAACTCGTGATAATGAAATCACTTTGCGTTGAAATTTTGTGTGATTGAACAATGCGACATAATTTTATAGGGAACATGTGGGGTTTTAAGAGAATGGATGTTTTAAGTTTTCAGATTATTATTATTAGGTATTTTATTACCTTTTTATTTGATCGAAATTATCTATAGTATTCCAAAAATCTAGTTTCTTCCTTTGGAAATTTTCAACATTACTCACTGATTTGAGCTGTATCGGCTGAAATGAGACATCTTTTATTTATTGCTATGAGCTTTACTGTTTATAATTATATGTCATGACTGACACAAGACGTGAGTGCTAATTATAAAGCAAGCAATGTATATACAGACCTGACAACTGCTACAAAAAAATCGTAGTTGCTAAGATTTGGACCTATAAACTAGAATGCTATGAAAATCGGTCTTAAACTACGATTTTTTGCAAAAAACACACATTTTTTGTTTCTAGTTGCGATTTTTAGCCCACGCAGCATATTTTGCAGGAGTGATTCTGTTAAGAAATTTCCAAAATTTCAAAGTATTCTTTTCTGACAGTTTTAAAAAATTGGAGTCTGAAAATTCAGACATTGAAAAATACTCATGGGAAAAAAAAATTTGGGTCGTAAAACAAACTTCTTACCATAAAACTCTATGTATATTAATCATGAGTGAATCGTGTTTCTATAAATATTTATACTTGAATTCTCTTCCTTAGAAACAGGGTGTCCTTTTTAAGAGTTTCTTGAGAGGGGGGGGGGGGAGTTCTTTGAGGGGCAAGGTTTGAAATAGTGTGCGCAATCGCACAATTTGCACATGGAAAAGGAAAGTCTTGCATAATGAAAACTACTGTGCAGTATTTCCCCCTGCAAATTCTTTCATACACTTATGATTCTTATGCGAGTATATTTTGAAATTTCTTCGAAGGCCGCAATTTTTTTTTTCTTTCATGAAATTTCCCCAAATTAATTCGTGAATCGATTGAATTCGTGAATGAAAGTTTTAGTATAACAAATGATCATTAACAAAAATCATTATAAAAGGTAAATTAAGTTATGTAAGCCTAAAACATTTTTTAATTAGATGAAATTCATATAATTAGTAAATCATTCTGTGTCATTAGTGAATTAATTACATTTTATTTCATTTGAAAATAAAATGTTTTGGTCAGAGGCACAGAGAATCAACTTGGGCCACGGAAGATAAAATTTTTAAACAGGAGTGCTATTTCAAAACTTTCTTAGGCAAGGGGGAGGGGGGGGAACAAAGTTTTTGCTGAAAGGATAAGCAAATTTTATATAAGTACATATCTTATCTACATTTAAATCTCAACTAAACTAATGATAGTAATTATAAAATGGTTATTTTTTTTATTAGAACATATTCAATGTTAATTTCCTAAAAACAAACTGTTAAGTAGTTTTATTTCAATTAATTTAAATGCAAAATATTAAATAACTGAAAAGATGTGTATATTTAGAAATTAAATATTCATTATTGAATTTCTTCTCCATTATTTAACTATATTGTTAATTATTGATAAATGCCTATGATTATTGATTGTCATTAAGTAATAAAATATGAAAGTTGTATTATTTATTTTTTATTTTAAATTTATACACACACATATATATATATGTATGTATGTTTGTTGAAATGTGTTTCTATACGCATATAATTATTTAATAATTATGTTTATTTATGTATTAATAACTTCAAACAAAAAATTTTGACATTTTCGTTTTTGGCCGAAAATAGGAAGATTACCGAAATTCGATTTCAGTTTCAAGAACCTGTTTTGGTTGATCCTTAGTTATTTGGATTAATAAATGTCATGACATATGAAATTTTTGGATAACGAAGTTTTTTTTTTCTTTTGTCACTTTTATATAAAATTGAAAGGATAAAAACAAGTGGTCTAGCCATAAATCAATTGTTTGACAATTGGTGTTCCTGTCTCTATAGAAATGTAATATCCAAACTAGCACATAATGCTAAAATATTTGCTATTCTGCCAGTGACAACTACAGAAGCAAAACATAGTTTTGGAATTTTGCATTAAATGAAAACACAGCATGATCATGACTTAACATTTTCTAAAATTACACACCTTAAAAGAACTTTCATCTATCCAAAGCAGGAGACATTGATATATTCAGTGTTCAAAACACAAGACATGTGCTTCGGCATTCATTAAATGAAATTCTTCTTTATTGTGTTCAACTGGTGTAATCTTCAAGGGAAAGATTGTGCCCTAAATTAGTTCGCATTTTCTATACAAGTAACTATTTTATGACTAAATATGTAGATCTATGGATAAAATTGTTCTTCCATGTTTTTTATTACTATTAGAAATTTTCCAAGATTGTATGTGTGTTTAGTAATCAAAGAAAACTATAATTCATAATGGGGAAAATAGATTTTACATAAAAATACACACTTTTAAAAATTGAAAAATTGATTTGGAAAAAGATAAGACTTTTGAGGACTTATAAGTACTGCATGTAATTGTACTTACATGAATCAAGCTCAAAACTTCAAGAGTATTCCCACAACTCAATAATCTTTCAGCAAACTTGCAAGCATCATCTATTTTTTCAATTGTTTTCTCTACATTATGAAAAGTATCCATTATCTGAAGTTCTTGAGATGAATGAATTGCATCCAATTCTTTTAATAATTGCTCTTGTTGTTTCTCTAGTATAGCTTTGTAACTTTGGAATGTTTCCTGTAAATGAAAAGGGATATATAAATCAGTAATTTTACACAGTAATTAAGCTATAAAAACATTTTAAATGTTTTCAGAATCTTTCTTGTGAATATATCCTTTCCAAAAGACAAAAAAAAAAAAAAAAAAAAAAAAAATGAGGCACAACCCAAAAAAATTTAATTTTCACAAAATGTGAAAAATTGAATATTAAATACATGAATTATTACATTGCTAACTAAGCGTAAAACCAACAGAGTGAAAAATGGTTGGTTTTATGCAGACCTGCCAACCTTTGAAAATGAGAAATCGTAGCACACAAAATGGAAATTAATATGGAGGTTGGTTGGTTGGTTTTTTGTGTTTCGAAGCCATCTTTTGACATTTGTAAAAGGAATAATATTTCAGTCTTTCAACTCACTAATAGTAAATTTTTTCCTCTGAAAATTTTTATATGATTTTTACTTTATTTTAGTTTTGCAGCGTTTTGTTTTACATTTGTAAAAGGAGCCTGGTTCCAATTTTTTGGCCCAGTGCAGTAAATTTTGACGAAATTTGCAGTTTTTTTCCCACAATCACTTCAGGATATTCACAATTTTTTCCCACAATCGTAATTCACATTTTTCTATCATGATTCTTTGTCGAAATCTGCACTTTTTACCATGAACTTTTGACGAAATTCTCATTTTTTACATGATCTTTTAGCGAATTTTGCATTTTTTACCACGATCCTCTGACAAAATTAGTGTTTTCTTTCTGCAATCTTTTGGTGAAATTTGTGTTTTCTTACTGATCTTCCGATGAAATTTACATTTTCTTACTGATCTTTCGATGAACTTTGTATTTTCTTACAGATCTTTTGACGAAATTTGCATTTTTTTCTGCGATATTTTGACAAAATTCACATTTTTACCATGACCTTTGACGAAATTTGTTTTCTTCTGCGACCAAGTGATGGAATTGATTTTTTTTTACTCGGTCATTTGTCGAAATTTGCCATAGTTTATCACAAATTGTGCGATTTTGCACACTATTTCAAACCTTGCCCTTCAAAGAACCCCCCCCCCCCCTCCAGAAATTCTTAAAATGGCACCCTTGTTTATAAGGAAGGGAATTCCTGTATAAATATTTACAGAAACACGATTCACTTGTGGTTAAGAGATACATGAAGAGGTACATAAAGAGCGTTTTATGTTAAGAAGTTTGTTTTGCAGCCCAGATATTTTTCTCCATAAGCATTTTCTAACGTCCGAATTTACGAACTAATGGCCAATATTTTAAAACTTTCGGAAATGAATACTTTGAAATTTTGGAATTTTCAGAATAGAATCACTTCTGAAAAATATGCTGCGCAGGATAAAAATCACTACTAGAAACAAAAAAAAAGCGTTTGTTTTTTTTTTTTTGCAAAAAATCGTAGTTTAAGACCGATTTTCGTAGCGTCGTAGTTTATAGGTCCAAATCGTAGCAACTACGATTTTTTCGTAGCAGTTGGCAGGTCTGGTTTTATGCTTAGTTAGCAATGTGAATGCAGATAATTCATGTATTGAATATTCAATAATTTTGGGTGTAATTTTACTGCTTAATATTAATTGAAACATTAATTAAAATTATAGATGTGAAAAATTTGGCAAAATTCCCTAATTATATACTAACAGACCTTCCTAGCATTCCCCAGAATAACACTGAAGATTCAGTAATTAGCATTGTGCAAATTTACATCTGTATATTCGTGATACATTCTTACAGAGGTGCCAAGTTTCAATGAAAGTTATCAGTAACCAGAGTTTTAGCTGTAACAACGGAGATGCAGTCATGAAACCAGCTATGCAAACAGCTAATGCTTAAAATAGCACATATTGCTGTCAAATAATTATAATTTTTAGAAGTAAATGTATGTAGTAGATTTCCTCAAATCCACACAGCTTGGGACCAGAGGTTGTGCGGATTTTAGAATTTTGTGGGTTTCTGGTCGTTGCTTTGTTTATATTTACTAAACAGTAATTTGAATGTAATAATACAATCAAAATTGTAATGAATGCTTCAATAGATTAAAATATTAAAATAACTGAGTAAAGTAATAAACTAAAATAATAGAACAGGGTTCCCAGCAAAACATGTCCGTTAATTTCCCTGACTTTCCATGACCAAATATCAAATAATTCCATGACCAAACGTGCTTACACAAATTCTGCTTTGATACAGTAATCAAATTTTAAAAAATATATTAATTAGTATAATTAATTTTTAAAACTAACATATTTTAAAAGCTTTAGGTACATTTTTACAAAATTAACACAAAACTTAATAACAAGCAGCATTAAAAATTAGAAATTGGTATCATAATAATATTAACTGTTATAAGTAGAAAAAAAATATTATTGCATTAAATAACTTTCAAATTTTTTTTCAATGGAACACAAAAATAAAGCAAATGCATTATAATCAAAAAAAGGAAAGGGATAATGATTAAACAGCTTAAACTTTTACATAAAATAAATCTTGATTTTTGACAAAATCTTTTAAATACCTGAATATTAATATTTTTTAACCCTTTAAGCATCCTGCATAATTTTCTATTCATGTTTAATGATTCATTAAATAGTAGCTACGAAAAGTATTGAAATGAGAATTTTTATTGGATAACCTTATATATTTACATATTTTATTAACTGAAAAAAATTAGCTTTAATATGGATTTTGTGTTAAATCTGCCTTTGATTCCAAAAGTTATGTGACGGAAAACATAGTTAGGACGCTTAAAGGGTTAAAATGCTTTTTTTTCCCAGTGAATTTAGTTCATTTTCAATCGCTTCTTCTTCTAATTCAGCAGCTTTTCTATTTCTTTTTCCCCTATCATTTATTATTTATTTCTTGCTCTTTGGCCAGCCTTTTTTCATTTATTACATTTTCTTCTATTTTGCATTTATTTTCCAAATCTAATTTGTATCATTTATGGCTACTTCGCACATAAAAAGAAGTTTTTGGTTAATATGTACAGTATCAACAGCTGATTCTATGACAGCATCATAAACATGTCTCTGATTAACTACAGGGTTCCCAGCAACACACATCTGGGAATTTCCCTGACCAAATCTAAAAAAATTCCATGACCAAATGGGCAGACAACGAAATTTGCTATTTATTTTCACAATCCTTTGACAATTTAGATTTTTAAATTTCGAGATTTTTTTAGATTTCTTTTTTCAAATTTTGAGATTTTTTTTTGTAGTTGGACGAACTTTGGGATTTTTTTCCCTGAAAACATTTGATGAATTTCAGAAAAATCAATTGGAAACAAATAATCTGGAGCGATGAGAATAAAATATCACTCTTTGGTAGTGATGGGTGAATATACGTGAGACGTAGAGTAGGTGAAGAGCTGCATCCTGATTGCATTAAAGCAACTACAAAGAATCCAACAAATGTCATGATTTGAGCTTGTATGTCTGCAGATGGTGTGGGCCACATTCAAGTGATTGATAGCATTCTGAATGCAAAAAAAAATATATATCTGTCCTGGAGCCAAAATTGATAGCTTCCATCAGGGATCTCTTCCCCAATAAAGCACCATTTATCTTTCAGCAGAATTCAGATTCATGCCATACGGCAAAAATATGCAAAGAATGGTTTCAAAATAAACACATACAATTATTACCCTGGCCAGGTAAAACACCCCTGATCTGAATACTGTAGAAAATTTGTGGTGACTTTTGAAAATCCTTGTACAAAAAAAGCGTCCATCTAATAAAATGCAACTTATTAAGCTATAATTGATTCTTGGCATCATGTAATTAAAAAGGATGAACTCCAAACACTAGTTCTCTCAATGAAAAGATGCTGTGAAGCTTTAATAAAAAGCAATGGTTATCCCACTAAATATTGAATGTGTAAGTTTAACTTAAAAATATAATGATATCTAAGATCTTATTTTTTTTTTTTAAGTGTAACTTTTTTTGTAATGCAGATATTTTAATTATTTTTTTATTAAATTCTACATTAAATTTCCTTGAATTTGATATATAAACATTTGTATTTAAGTGAAATTTATTATATTCTTCAAGCACACAAAGTTATAAAACATGAAAATTTCCAAAAATTTCCACAATTTTGGCCACCACTGTAGTTGTTCTGTACTCCCATTTTCCACATTTCCCCCCTGATCCAACTGTTTCAGGCATCCTTCACTATTATTGAAATCAAAAAACTTTTAACACAACTTTTGAAATTTATTCTGATTCTATCCTAGCTATTTATCCATAATAAATTAGGCACAAAGCTAAGCATAACAACAACAACAAAAAAAAACGATGTTGCAATCTAACATTAACACTTTATGCCCCAACGCTACTTTAAAGTACCATAGTTTTCTATACCAATTAAAACACACTCATCGAGTGCATTCGCAATGGTACTTTTAGGAAACTATAGTAAATATATCCCTTGAACATCACTAAATAGCAATAGTAGTTTCAGTAAGCTAAACATTGTTCACGAAGCTATTTTGGTGCATGTAAGTGTCAATTTTGCTTCCATTTTCTTGTTTGACAAAGTATCACTAACTTTTGCTTGAAAACATCTTAAATTTTAAAGGTAAGGTTATCACTTTTTTTTTCTTGTTTTAAATAGGCCACTAGATAATATGTTTTACTGAAAAAAAAATTCATTTTCATTTTGTTTACTTTACAAAGCGGTACTTTTAAGTTCTGTCGGGATTACGTTGAACAGTATTTTTACTTATATTTTTATCGTTGAATACATATGGTGCATAAAAACGTATATATTTACTAGTGAAGCCTGTGTGCTAGACAGGTTGATATTCATACAATGTAGGGAAGATTTGCATGATTTATGTATGGCATTGATAAATAAAAAAGCAAAAAATACGTTATTTTTATCTTTAGAAAAAATATTGTATTTTTATTAAACAAAATTGAAATAAATTAAAAATTAAAAATATCTTTAAGCAGTTTTATGAATCCTTTTGAGTTTTCTACAACTAAAAGTTTCGAAATTTCTTTCAGATATCCTTTCCATCGGACGATAGAGTTACAACTGTAGAATATTCTTCTGATGGCAAAATGCTCGCGGATAATGCACCAACAGCATCATCATCTAGTCATATATACATAATAGACATATATAGACTAGATGTATGCATAATAAGTTCCATTAAAATAATAAGAATAAATTGGATATAGTTTTTTTTTCTAACTCTCGATTTTTTTCCCAAGCATTATGACCCAACGATAATTTGAAGTACCACATCAAGTAATCAGCCGTAATTAACAAAGAAAAATTAAATCTTTTATTTTTAGTGCATATATCTTCTAATGTATCATAGTAATGCAAGAAAAAAAAGTTTCGAGGAGACAGATTTTTAAATTCATAATTTGGGATATAAAGGGTTAAGCAAAGCATAGACAAAAATACATCATGCACACTGCATGCACATTCTGATTGGCTGACTAGATTCAGACCATACTGATTTTTAATGTCTTGGAAGTAGCGATTGACGGCATCATGCAACATTTATTTATATGCACACAATATAATTATAGCACAATTTAATAATGATTGTGAATATATTAAAAAATATGTAAAGATGTACATGGATATTTTATGTACATTTATAAAATATTTTTCTGCAATTTTTAAAACACAATAAAGCAAATTGCACACTTTGTGCACTTTTAATAATGTTAGTATTGTTTATGCGAGGGTTTGTAAATTAGTATTTGTTTGTCATGTATGAGCGTTTTGCACACATGAAAAAAAAATAACTCAATGCATCAACCTTGCCCCGTAGCAATCAGAAAATGCATGAAATTCATTAAAATCACAATCACTAAAATGAATATTTAAAAAAAAAATCATTAAATAAATAGCTAATATTGTTTAAAATTATTTTCTCCAATTTAATTAAATATTGAAAAATAAAGAATTCCATTTTTCAAACTTTCCACTGCTTGGATTGGAATAGGGGTTCTACAGTACTGGAGACAGACGACATATCACATAGCTACTGCGCACTCACTTGAAAATAGCTTAGATCAAAATTTTAAGTCACTGAGCACCACTTCTAGGCATTGTGAACATGCATGCTGCATCTGCGATCGAATCAGCAGGGAAAAGTTTAGTTGCATTATTGCTTCAAGAATCAATGAACACAACAGCAATATGCAGTCAGATAGTTACGATGCAATTTGTTAGAAGGGAGTTTTTAAAAAACAGCATTTTAAACACACGCAGGTTAGAAGTCTGCATGGGCCAGAATTTCCAGGCTCAGGTTTGGCCCGGCCAAAAAAAAAAGCTATCTTGGTCTGGCCCAGTATAAAAATTAAAAGCTCAGTCTGAGCCCGGCCTGGCTCGTTTATATTTTCACAGCTCACAGCCTGATCTGGCCCAACTCAATTTATCCAAAAAAATCAGATTTTTCTTAACATATAATTACAATTCCTTTAAAGAATAATACTTCATGCATATTTATGGGGAAATTTTACAGTATATTTTAAAATTGCAATATCTTCGCAAGATAGAAAATACACAATTGGAACAATAATGATTAGTACTTTGATTCTTAGATATTTTAACATTCAAATAAGGATTAATTAAAAGATTAACGTAGTTTAGAATAAAATAAAAATAGGAGGGCGAAAAACACCATAACTTTTGAAGATATATAATAAAAAGTAGACGTGAATGAAAAAAAAAAAAAATCTGAAATTTGCATTGAAAACAGCATTAAGAATTGCTAAAGATTCAAAAATTGTAGAGGATGAAATTTACTAAATTAGGCTAAAAGTTTGAAACAGAATTCCTTTTACGAATGTCAGACAATCACCGCAGAAAGCAAAAAATCACAAACAATAGTTAAAACTAGCATTAAAAATGGAATTGAAAATTGAAAAAAATTCAAAAGTTGTGAAGCACAAAAGTTACTATATTAGGCTAAAAGTTTGAAACCAAATTCCTTTTAACAATGCCAAAAATTAAGACAGAAATCTGATTCATTTGTGCAAAAATTTCATCGCAAAACATGAAAAAAAAAGGCTAAAAATCGCATAAAAAATAAATTTTTTTTTAATCTAAAGTGGGGCTTTCAGATACATAACTTCATACATAGATTACCTTCCTGCCAAATTATATAGCTCTGCATGCAGTGGTCTCTTCAGAACACAACAAGACAGACAGACAAATTTCTTTCCATATTATTATAGCAATAGATGAATATTGTTAAATAATACATTGAAAACCATTATAAAAATATTTTGATGAGAAAAATAGGAAAAACTTTATAATACTCATTAAGAAGCTTATTTTAAAGGCATATAGATAACTTTTTTAATTTAAATTTTGGTTTAAAAGGATATCGGATCAAAACCTTATTCAAAACACAACTTCATTTGACATAAAAATAAAATTAAAAGATTTCCTAAGGCGATTTTTGACAATGAAACTTGGATCTCATTCCTTTAGCAATACTAAAAATCCCCTTACACTGAGCATTTACTGATTTGTGAAAGGAGAAAGTAATTCATAATTTAAGGTATTAAAAATAACACTTGGAAGAAACTTTACAAGTGTAAAAATAAGAATCAATAAGTTTAAAGTGTAAAAAATGGCCAAAAAGTGTAAATTTTATACCTAAATTGTAAGAATTGGCAAGAGTGATTTTTTTTTTTTTTACAATTAACTATCAATATTACACGAAAAAGAAATCTTACTTCAATATGAGACTTGGCATTGTCATGCTGCATCTGTAATTCTGACAAATGAGTATCTAATATCGTTGTAGCTTCTTCACAAAATTGCACTTTACTTTTACTTTCTGCAATTAAATTTTTTAGATTGTCACGTTCCTTCTGTTCAGCATCAACTGCTTTCTCATAGCAATGATCAGGCTGTTTATGATCGATAATCATGCATTCATTGCAGATGGGAACCTAAAATACAAATCAAAATGCAGACAAAAAATTAACACAACAATTTGAGAAAAGCCACAGAATAAATTATCATCTGAATCTTACAAATAGCAGTAAAGAAACAGAAATGCAAGATAGAATTTATTATTTTTTAAACTAATTTAATCTCTTCATATCATTGTTTAAACTTCTGAAAATACCACCATCCAATTTGCAACAAATTTTCATTTTTCGTAAAAATTCCATTTGTAAGACCCCCTACAAAAAATCTTTAGTAGGAATGTGTTTTCACCCACCCCTTGAGGAAATTTTTATGGTGTCGATAAACATGCCAAAGTAAGTTTCTTTGTTTTCATTCTCGCTAGTGTTTCCGTTTGACATTTTTCAAAAAGTGCCATGCCCTACCCTTTTTGTTTTAGCTGCCTTTTTTTCATGCATCTTCTTTGCACTGTCAATTTTTAAAAAAATATTTTGTATTTCTTTTTTTTTTTTTTTTTTTTTTTGTATAAAAACATGTGACATTGGAAAACAAAAGTTCTGTTGTTCTGTATGACTCATCTGTCATAATTCCTAATCTGCCTTATCCATGCAAAAAACAGGTGCAGCAATCATGTGTTTTCCAAATTACAATGCATTTTCCATTAGAAAATCACTGTAGAATGACAGGTGCTTCCCAAAATTAATATAGATTTCCCTCTTTAAAGCTTTGTCTTCATTACAATGTTGTACTAAAAATTTCTGACTCTAAAATAGTATGCACTGAAGATTACATTTTAATGTGGTCGTGAAAGTATAGCTAGAACCAGTCTCGATGACATAAAAAGTTATCTTATTTAAAAATATAAGAAAAGCCAAGGTGAGGGGGGATGTGAAAGGCAACCAGTATAAAAAGATGCAGAACAATCTGAGAGCAAGAGATAAGCGAGTCTCATCTCAGATAACTTTCACCGGTTACAATCTCACCAATAAATTCGCCAACAAGGTTGCTGCTTGGTGGACAACCTTCTCTGAGAGAAACATCATATGCTGGGTAAGATTGGTTCCTGTATCATGATAGCCTCGAATTTATTTAAAGTAACTTTAGGAATTTTAAATCATTATGCCTTTGACTATATTATTGAGGGCTCGGGAAGCTTGACTAGGCTGTTTCAACTTCCGATCAGTGTGTCATATATGGAAATCTTTATATTTCCCCCGATTAAGCCACAAAAATGCATGGAAAAAGGAAAGTTACCTAATTCACTAATCCTATATAAAATAAAATGAAAGAAAGTAAGCTTTAGTTAAATTGGAAGAACAGAAATAAAATACGTTCCTTTCCTTTTAGAGCAACCATACTCAACCTTTTCTTTTTGAGGGCTGCACACATATGTTTGCCATGTTAGAAGGGCCAAATCTTGTGTTGCCAGGTGTCCCGATATTCAGGAGTTCCAAGACCCATCCCATGTAACTACTGCACGGAATGACAAAAGTCCCGATTTTTCAGGATACATAAAGTTCCTAAAATTTCTTTTCGTATTTGTGCTATTCATTAGTCTACATATAATAAAACTTAATACACCATATTTACATCGCTGTAATTTGGAGAATTGCAAAATACAACTAACAAGTAAAAAACATATCTTCTAATTATAGTTTGCAGGTTTTAAAAGACTGCTTAACAATTCACTTGCCCCTGCAAAAAATCCACTCACCAGTGGCGAGTAAAATGATGTAATTTCCCATCCCTGATTGAACAGACAGATTTTGTCTTCTTAAAAAAAAAAACAGTGAAAGTCTTAAATAATTTTAACCAAATGAGACTAAATATTATTTTATTAATGAAAAGAAAATAGTGCTGAGTGCACTTATTATCCTATTTTACTGAACAGCTCAAAATTTTATAAATGTGGATTAATGATTGTGTGTCTCGGGCCGAACATAAAATAATGGTAGGCTACATATGGCCTGCAGGTTGAGTATGGCTGAAAAATTAATGATCATTATGTTTTTTTTTTTAAATATCAGTAGCTTAGAAGCAACTGGTAAGCTGATTTCCTTCTAATAGATAAGGTACTACTTTGTTCTCATTAAAAGTGGAAATTTCATCAAATTAACTATCAGTTAATACTTAAAATTTAAGCAATACCAAGTTTAACATTTTTTTTCTTAGTAAGAAAAAATGCTTACTATTCTCGCTGTTTTAAATTCCACTACAAACATCATCTGAGAAACAAGGTATAGAATTAAGCATGCTCATGGAGTTTCTTAACTTCAACACCATGTAATTCCTAAAATAATTAAAATTTTTCTTTCCTGTTGGTACTAAATTCTAAACAATACATGGTAGAAGTTGCTTTGTGTGCTGCTAAATATAACAAATGGCAAAGGCAGCCAATTACAAAAATTTGTTTCTACTACTTTTTCAAATATTTCAGAACACTTTTTAAAAAAAGAACTAAAACAAAGTACACGATTTTATCTTCTGGGCAGAAAAAAAAGAAGATATTTAAAATTCAAAAGAACTGGCATACTCTCTCTGATGAGACTTGATGTTCAAAAACTAGCTGATCTTTAAAGCTATCTACTATATTTCCAAAATTGTACAATTTCTTATTATAATCCCAAATTAAGGTAAAATCAACAATAAAAAATCAATAATTTGTAACAATATTAATGTTCACACTGAAAAAAAATCTTAAATAGTATTATGTAGCAAATTTTATTTTAACTGTTTTATTTCAATGCACACAAAATTAAATATAAAGAGTTGCATAGCAAAAAGTTACATTGTTGTAAAATGTGAAAAATAAAAAAACACCTGTTTGAGATACAGACCTGCCAACCTTTGGAAATAAGAAATAGTAGCACCCAAAATTCGAATCAATCTAGAGGTTGGTTGGTTGCTGTTTTTTACACTGCAAATCGGGTGAGCTCTTGATGGCTTTCGGTTTGGACTGAATTTAGATTCCTGCAGGTTAGGTTCGGGTTAACCCTATTTTTCAAAAGTTAGTTCTGTATATTCTTTCAGATTAAAAACTATACTAGGTTTCATCATGATATGAACACCTAGTAATTTTGTGATATCCTGGCAAAAATTCAAAAATAATTATCAAACAACTCCATTCTCGAGACAAATACAGTAATTTTACATACTACATAGCTGTAAAAGGAATATCAAACTTTAAATTCATTGAAAATATGAATTATCTAAAAAAATGGTGTTGCAAAAGATATGAACATTGATCAAAACTTATCACTAAATGAGCATGGAAGTATTGAATGCCACTTTGAGAAGAAGAAATTGAAATATGCAAATTAGTTTAGCATATACAGATGCATCGCAGGCTAGAAAATTTCCAAACCTGATCGCAAAATGAGTTCTAGAAGTATGGGCAGTAAAAGCGCTTTAAGTGGTTTTGAGAAAAGGAAAATTGTGGCTTTTAAGGATCAAGAACTTTCAGCCAGAGCCAACTGAAAAGATCTCCAGGTGTAATATTAAATTTTCTTCGATTACA
This sequence comes from Maratus speciosus, assembly GCA_963932465.1. Taxonomy (NCBI): domain Eukaryota; kingdom Metazoa; phylum Arthropoda; class Arachnida; order Araneae; family Salticidae; genus Maratus; species Maratus speciosus. Next base: position 250,432,592 of record OZ010796.1, read on the forward strand.
AGAGGATTATGGAGCAAAGAAGTTTCCAGGACATCCACCAAAGCTGTCCAAAAGGGAAAAAAGAGCCATTATAAAAAGAATGAGTATTGGCAAAACAAATTTAGGCGAACTTTCAAGAGATCCACTGATAGTAGTGGCAAAAAGTACCTTGTCCAGAGTAGTCAAGAGCTCTAAGATGATTAGGTACAAGAAAAGAAAGCCCCAACCACATATGATTAAAATGCATCAGCAGAAATGCCTGGATTGGGCAAAAGATCATATGTCCTGGAAGTTAGAATATGAAAGAGTAATATTTTCCGAGGAAAAAAAATTCAATTTGGATGGTCCGGACGGTTTCTCTTATTACAGTATAGGATCTATTATCCGGCGTCCCGATATCCGGAACGCTCTAAAAACCGGAACGCTAAACGATCTGAAACCGAAACTTAATGAAAGCTTTCATTTCATAAAAATTTGCAGGTATTTTTTTTTCCTATTTTATTGAAGAATTAACAAGCTTTATAAGACGATATTTTGAATATTTTAAACTTTTTCTCATACACCTCAAGGTACTGTAATATCCCATTAATCCCCCCCCCCCCCCAAAAACGTGGCAAGAAATCGTAAAGTAATCAGAGAGGCCGCTTACAGGGATTAAAAGTGGCTATCGAAATCTACCGCCTGTTGAAATTCGAAAATGTTTATAAGAATAGTCCAAAGCCTGCCCTGATATTCAGATTTTTCTTTTTTTGTTAACCGAGATAATTAAAAAACAGAACTTAAAAAGCACGCTCTCCCTGCAATCACACTTATGACGCTCCCGTGAAAGATAAGAATTGAATGTACGCAATCATCGGGCATAAGTTCTCTTTTCGACCATTTTTATGACTTCGCATCGGCGTAACCTTTAGAAATATGGGAAAACTAACTACATATTTTTAAATTTCGTATTTTTCTGTTTCAAACGCTAAAATCCATTATAAAAAATTTAAATTTTAACCTTTTGAAAGAAAATATTTTCGAAACATCACTTAGAATTTGAACGCATTTTCCGTGATGGAAAATCTGTTGGCAAGCTCCGACCTTTGACGTCATCTAAAGACGCACCCACAATTCGGCAAATTAAGAGAATGAGAGAAACGTTCGTTTTACCGTGATCAGCTGCGTCCATTGAACAGTAGAAAAGCAGAGATTCAGAATCGGATAAGACAGAAAGGTGATACGGCGCTTTGCGCGATTTTTTATTTATTTATTTTTTTGGAAGGGGAGAGGGGTTGCTTTTGTGGGATGTTTTTTTAAATATCAAATTTGTTTACAAAATAGGGGAGGGTGGGTTAATGGAATATTACAGTAATTATGCATTTCTTTATCTCCGTGAATTTGCAGAAATCTGCATTTTAAGTGTTGATAATTTTGCCTCTTGTATTTTTCTGTCCGCTTTCCATGCGATAAATTCGTAAACAAAACAAAAATAAATAAAAAGTCAACTTTCAATATATTCCCCTCTCTCCCTCCCCAATTACTGGATGAAGATGCAGTTCAAGTTTGTTTCAATATAGACAATAATGCTCCACTTAGTCATCAGATGACATACAGTGAAATTTGTGAAATGATAACTAAAGATGCATCTGATGATAGTAGTGATGATGATGACAAGAATGAGGAGGTAGAAAAAATATCTAATGAACAAATGATATTTTACACTCAACAATTAATTCAAGGCATGGAACAAAGAAGTTATTTCCATGAACAACAAATAATGTCCTTATATAAAATTCAAGACCAGCTTGTAAAAGAGAAACGTTACAAGCAGCCAACTTTAAAAGGATTTTTCCAAAAAACTAATTCCCAAGCATCTGCATCTGAACCCCAAAACTAAATTTTATTTTTGATCTTGTTCATTTGTAAGTTTTATTATAATTTAAAATTATTACTCAACTCTTTTTTTTTTAAATAGAAATTAATTAAATTTTTCCTTAATTGTGTTTTATAGAATTAATTCAACAAATGTGTAATACAGTATTTTTAATATTATTCATGCTAACCTGCATTTCATATTTATGTACATTAGAAAATTTTTGTAATAGTGTTCCGAATTATGGAAAAACCCCTTATCCGGAATGCCCCAGGTCCCAAGGATTCCGGATAACAGATCCTATACTGTATTGGCACGATCGGTGCAAGAAACCAGAAACGTTTTCAAAATGGCAGCAGGGTGGATGTTCACTCATGGTTTGGGTTGCGTTTGGACTTCATAGTAAGATCAACATTGCATTTCCCTCTGGCAGAATGAGCGCATTAACCTACCAAGATCTACTTAAAGAAAGCTTGCTGCCATTTGCTGGGGAAATTGGCAGGGCTTTCTGGATGTGTCCAACAAGACAATGCATACATGCACATGGCAAACAGCAGTTGGGAATGGTTTCTTAATAATGATATACATGTAATTCCATGGCCATCTGTTTCTTCTGATTTAAATCCAATGGAAAATGTATGGAGCCTACTGGTTAGAGCTGTTTACGCAAATGGAAAACAATTTATGCCACAATTACAGACTTGAAAGCTGCTATCATCTTCCACTGGAATGAAATAGATCAAAATATATTAAAAAGCTTGGTCCACTCCATGCCTTATTTAGTTTTTACATTAATTAAGAGATCTGGTGCATACAGTGGCTATTAATCTATATTTTTTGGTCAATGTTCATATCATTGTGAAACACCTCAAAATGGAAAAATGCAGTTTATTTTATATATAAATCGCTGTTTCAATTATATTTTATTATGAAGTAAAATGATTTGTTCTATTTTTAACATTGATTATACTTCAGTTTGTTTTGTAACATTTCCTTCTTTTTTATGCTTGAAAAACTGGGAGTTCATATCATTTTAAAACCCAGTGTAGATGTATTATAATAAGAAACATAGATGTTTGTTTGTGTGTAAAGTTTACTGAAGACAGCACAGAGCAGGGAAGTTCTGAATTTTAAAAAAATCTAAAATTCACAGAACATTTTCTGAAAGGTTACAGCAGTAGGGGGAAAGGGAGGATTTCTTCAAGGAGCTAATTATTAATTTTTTCCACGGCCCTTTCGTAATATTCGCATTTTTTAAGCGATGCTTTGGCGAAATTAGCTTTTTTTGCGATCCTTTGACGTAATTCTTTCTTTTTTCCGCAATCCTTTGACCAAATTCGTGTTTTCTCTGTGATCCTTTGACAAAATTTGGAGTTTTTTCCACAATCTTTTGACGAAATTTTGGAGTTTTTTTCACGATACTTTGATGAAATTTGGGGTTTTTTCCAAGATCCTTTGACAAAATTAGGAGTTTTTTCCACAATCCTTTGACGAAATTAGGGGTTTTTTCCACAATACTTTGATGAAATTTGGGGTTTTTTCCACGATCATTTGGCAAAATTTGGGGGGGGGGGGGGGGGGTTCGCAATCATTTGAGGAAACTTAGATTTTTTTTCCCGCGACCATTTGATGAAATTTGGGTTTTTTTCATGATCCTTTACATGAAATTTGCGGGGGTTTTTCGTGATCCTTTACACGAAATTTGCGTTTTTTTTCCCATGATCCTTTACATGAAATTTACATTCTTTTCGCGATCCTTTGACGAAATACATGTTCTTTTCACGACAAAATTTGGATTTTTTTCTGCGATCCTTTGTCGAAATTTGCTTTTTTTTTATGACCCTTTAACAGAATTAATGTTTTTTCTGTGATCCTTTGATGAAATTCGTGTTTTGTTTGTGATCCCTTGATGAAATTTGCGATCCTTTGACGAAATTCACATGTTTTTCTGCGATCCTTTGACAAAATTCATGTTTATTCCACGATTCTTTGACGATACTCACTTTTTTTCAGTGATTGTGATAGTAATATCGTCATACTTGGACTTATCACTTTCCGGCAATGTCTCCTTTTCTATATCTTTTATTTACTTTTATTAATTTTATCTATCTTTCGTTAAATAAGTCTATTTACTTTATAACTCTTACTATCTTACCAGGTTTGTTTACCTGCTATTAAATCCCTCTACTTATTTTTATATCTTTATTAAATATATACTTTATTAAGTTCATACATAAAAATTATTTCTGTTTCACTTACCTTTCTTTATTTCTATCACTTTGTCTTTTTAAACTTACAGTCTTGTTTTTTCACCATCATTAATTCGTGTGTTTATTTCTAAGTTTCTACTATTAAAGATCCACACGATGTTCGAGTTTCTCCTGCAATAACAATTTACTTCGTCACCCAAAGCGAGTTTTACTTCAATCACATTTTCACTTCATCAGCTTGAGCTGTTCATCTGTTTAACGTTTAAAGCTAGCGGCCATTTAATAAATGCCCTAGTATTGGACTCATCTTTTAGCTATCGTCTTCATTGAAGAATAGTGTTTAGAGTCATGGTTGTGTTTATGACAGCCAATTATCAGCACGGGGGATATAGGCCCTAAGGAGGGGAGGGAGTACCCTCTGTGGGGGTCTTTCTAAGGGAACCTAACCTGAATTTATGCTGTTTAGAGTCGTGATGGGCGATTCTCGAGAATTCGACAATCAAGAAAAATCATCATCGTAAAAAATCACAATCGATACAGACATCGATTAATTCCTAGAATCTACAATCGAGATGTTTTACAATCGATTATAACGAGAAAAGCTAAAAACAGTTATTGGAAAACTCAGCTATTATTCTGGGCGACAATTTCATAGTAGTGATAGGGCTTAGTGATGGGCGATTCTCGAAAATTTACCAATCGAAAAAAATCGTTATCGTAAAATACACAATCGATACAGTCATCGATTACTTTCGAGAATCTACAAAGGAGATGTTCGAGAATCGATTATTGAAATCATTGTTTTTACATATATATAAGGCAGATTTTATTAAATATAGGGTAACTGAAAACAGATGGAATAAAAAAAACAACAAACCAAAGGGAGGCTATAAAGGAGCCATAAGACTGGAAAAGTCTTGTAAGGGTGCCCCCCTGGTTGAAAAAAAGCTGAAAAAAGCTGAAAAAACGCGAGTAGCTATGAAGTAGTAAGGGGAGTTTAAGTATCAAAAATTAGAATTTTTCGGCAATTAGCACCAAAATGGCCAAAGAAATAAGAATCAAAAGCACCCCTAGTGGCAAAAACATGAACTAAAGGATGATAAAAGGGATCAAAATTTTTTATTGATTTTTCTACGTCATTTGAGATTGGATCTTTAATTTCCCCATTTTTAGAAAGTCTTCGACTGGAATACAATTGCTACAGGAGGGGCAAGGAAAGTGCATAATATGAATAAGTGGTCACAGGACTTTCCAACGATATGTCACATGAGGGGTGTTGGCTAAATTTAGAAAAGTGCCCCCGTGCGGGGGCAAAGTAAGGGGAGGGGCGCGGGCAATATATAAAATGAAATAGTAGTCACAGAGCTTTCCAATGATATATCACATGAGGGGTGTCAGCAAAAGATAGAAAAGAGTCCCAACTCCCAGGATTCCAATTATCGTGCCCCCGAAATATACCCTGCCCATCCTTCTCTTTGAAATTTTCATATATTAAAAATTATTTATCTGAGGGCTCCGTAAAAAAATCCGATCTAAAATGTTTAAAAACACAACGATTTCAAAAAAATTCGAAAAGGGCCTCTCTCGGGGCACCAAACTAGGGAGGGAAGATGAAAGGTTCATAATATAAAAGAGTAACTTTCCGATGATAACCGAAAACTTTCCGATGATACATCAAATGACTGGTCCAGAAAAAGTTTGAAATCTACCCCTCCCACGTGGGTTCCCTCTTTTATCCCAGAATATACCGGAAATCACACAGCCCCACTTTTAAAATTTTATATTTAATAAATAATATTTATCGGAGAGCTCCATTAAAAAACCTCATTTAATAATATTTATTGTAGAAATCTCTTCAATTAAAAAAAAAAATTCACCCCCGCAACGCTTTCGCCCCCTCCCCCCGCCCCCTTCCAGAATTCAACTCTGGGAGGAGAAAGGTTCATAATATGAAAGAGTGGTGAAAGGACTTTCCTATGACAGGAGAGGTTTGGTAAAAGTTTGAAAATTACCCGCCCCCCCCACCTTTGTCCACTCTTGCGCCCCCCAGAATTCACTCACCTTCCTTAACCCGTAAACATCCAAATCTAATCAAGACAACTTCTTAACATAATAAACCGGTATACCAAATTTGGAACAAATCGAGTAATTCTGCATGAAAAACCCATTTATCTAAATTAAGTGGGGGACCAGCCCCCCGTCTCCCCCTTTATCCTTAACCCGTAAACATCCAAATCTAATCAAGGCAACTTCTTAACATAATAAACCGGTATACCAAATTTGGAGCAAATCGAATAATTCTGCATGAAAAACCCATTTATCTAAATTAAGGAGGGGGTCTAACCCCCTTTATACTTAACTAATGAACTTCCAAGTTTAATCAGGGAAGCTCCTTAACATAATAAACCGGTATACCAAATTTGGAACAAATCGAATAATTCTGCATGAAAAACCCATTTATCTAAATTAAGGGGGGGGGGGGGGGGGGGCAGACCAGCCCCCCTTCTCCCCCTTTATCCTTAACCAATGAACTTCCAAGTTTAATCAGGGAAGTTCCTTAACATAATAAACCGGTATACCAAATTTGGAGCAAATCGAATAATTCTGCATGAAAAGCCCATTTATCTAAATTAAGGGGGAGGGGGTCTATGAAGACGTTTTTTGCTAGTAAAGAGATGGCCGTTTGCGTTGACAAGGGTGAAACTTTTAACACCAGGTCCTATTAAAAAAAACTCCAATTCGGGTAAACGAAGACATAGTTTATTTTCATGATGAAAGTCCAAAGGAGAGGTACAGGGGGAAAGCAATAAGGAGCCTCTTTTAAGACGTCATCACGAGGCTAGAGATAGAGCAGGAAAGTGTTGAATATACAGTTACAACTTTCTTGCTTGGCGGACCACAATATCGCCAATCTAAAAGTATTTCTGCGCCATGCACAAGAGGCAAAGAGAAACATTGGCTGGTATGTTCGCCAAAAACATACGGTAGGCTTCTACCCTATTAATTGTGTAGGGGGAGGGGCAGATTGTGGGCTGCAAGCATTCTTGAGTCATGATAGACGCAGACTAATCTGTACATTGATATAGCTGCGGTTACAAAAAATAAAAATTGTTATCTGGAAAGGGAATAGTAACAGATCGAATTCGTTAGGCTAAAGAGCATGAGAATGTATTTTTCTAGAGCAGATGTTAGATCAAAGATGAACCGCTTTACCACAAAAATGCAGAAATGCCATACATCTGGACAAAAGGGTGTGAAGCGAAGATAATTCTAATAAATAGATTGCATGTAAAGTGATTTTAACTGATGAGTTATATTCATGCCCAAATAAGGAAATGACCGAAGTTAAAATGCTTTTGAAACTAACAGTCAGCCGTAACGAATTTTGTACAAGGTTAAATCGTATGTGTGAAAGAATCAGAAAGTGAAAATGGAGAGTGATTCACTGATTTTATTTTATTAAAGAGATGAGTAACTAGAATAATTTAATTTAAATGTGAAGGGCTGTTAATACAATCGATTTAGTTTTTAAATGTTGAATTTAATTTAGGGGCTGCACTGTTTGACTATAGTGCACAAAATAAATAAGTTATTAAACAGAATTTTAATTGAAACTGTCTGGGGGGGGGGAATGGAATGTAAACATATATAACGAGATAATCGTTATAGAGTCCAGCCCCCTTCTCCCCCTTTATACTTAACCCGTAAACCTCCAAATCTAATCAAGGCAACTTCTTAACATAATGAACCGGTATACCAAATTTGGAACAAATCGAATAATTCTGCATGAAAAACCCATTTATCTAAATTAAGGAGGGGGTCTACCCCCCTTTCCCCCCTTCATACTTAACTAATCAACCTCCAAGTTTAATAAGGGAAGCTCCTTAACATAATAAACCGGTATACGAAATTTGGAGCAAATCGAATAATTCTGCATGAAAAACCTATTTATCTAAATTAAGGAGGGGGGGGACCAGCCCCCCTCCTCTCCCTTTATCCTTAACCAATGAACCGTCAAAACTAATCAGCAGAATGCCTTATCAGAATGAACATAAAAAAATTGAAGCAAATCTTACATTTTAATCAAGAGTTATCGCGTTACGTACATACATACATCACAGAACCGACGAGTACATTAGCTCTCAGGCTTAGATAACCTGTGAGCTAAAAAGAGATTGGATAAGCAGATGGACTCCTTTGAGAAATTATGACTTAAACCAGAAATGCGGTAAGTTTGACTCTGAAAGCTTCATTTCCATCTCGCACTTCGGCAAATCTCATCTCGATGATTTTTCCAGCATTTCGACGCTTCCAGATGGGAAGCTGCTCGATGGTTGGTTCTCTCGCGGTTTTAAACCTTTTGGGATGGGAAGTCTCTCGAGAGTTTCTCTTGCCCTTTTCAACCTTTCCCGATGGGAAGCCTCTCGCTGGTTTCTCTCGTCCTTTTCGAAATCTGCCAATGAAAAGCCTTTCGCGGATTTCTCTCGCGCTTTTCAACATTTCGCTATGAGAAGCTTTTCGAGGATTTCTCTCGTCCTCGGCAGAGAAGAAAAGTAAGAAAATTTATCGAGAGTACCAAGGGACGAGATAGAGAAAGAGGCATGACAATGAGCTGTGAAATGAAGCCCTAATTTTCAAAGTTTCTCTTATTTTAGCCCTACCAAGATGTCACATACCTGGAGCCTTTCGATAAAAATTATTAAATATAAAAATTTCAAAGAGGAAGGTGGGTCGGGTGATTTCAAGGGAGGAGGACGTGAGAGTGGACTCATGCGGGGTGCAATTTTAAAAATTTTACCGAACCCTTCCTGTGGCATATAATCGAAAAGCCCTTTGACCACTCTTTCATACTATGAACCTTTCTTCGCCCAAAGGGCGATGGGGAAGGGGCGAACGAATTTTTAAAAACGTAGCCGATTTCTATAATAAATTTAAATATAACTTTAGATGTGGGTTTTTTATGTATCTTCCGGTAAATATTATTTATTGAACATAAAAATTTTAAAGTGGCGGCTGTGTGAATTCCGGGGCTAAAGAGTGGGCTCATGGGGGGAGGGAGGGGGAGCAATTTTCAAACTTTTTTTGGACCAGTCATGTGATATGTCATCGGTAAGCTCTCGGATGACTCTTTCATATTATGAGACTTTCTTCCTCCCCTCCCCAATTTGGCCCCCACTTCGAGGGTAGTTTTTTCCGTTTTTATCATTTTAGATCGGATTTTTTTAGGGAGCCCTCCGCTAAATATTATTTATAATATATGAAATTTCAGGACACTTTTCCAAATTTAGCCAAGACCCCTCATGTGAGATATCGTTGAAAAGGTCTGTGACTACTTATTGATGTTATGCACTTCCGGTGACAGTCCCCCCCACTCTTTGCCCCCCCCCCCCCCCCGGGACACTTTTTCAAATTTAGTCAAGACCCCTCGTGTGAGATATCGTTGGAAAGGTCTGTGACTACTTATTGATGTTATGTACCTACGGTGTCCCCACCACCACTTTGCCCCACCCCCCGGGGCACTTTTCCAAATTTAGCCAAGACCCCTCATGTGAGATATCGTTGGAAAGGTCTGTGACTATTTATTGATGTTATGCACCTCCGGTGACAGTCTCTCCCGATTTGCCCCTCCCGGGGGACACTTTTTCAAATTTAGCCAAGACCCCTCATGTGAGATATCGTTGTAAAGGTCTGTGACTACTTATTGATGTTATGCTCCTCCAGTGTCCATCTCCCCATTTTGCACCCCCCCCCCCCCCCCGGGAGACACTTTTCCAAATTTAGCCAAGACCCCGCATGTGAGATATCGTTGGAAAGGTCTGTGACTACTTATTGATGTAATGCACCTCCGGTGACCGCCCCCTCCCACTTTACCCCCACGGGGGTGTTTTTCTAAATTTAGCTGAGACCCCTCATGTGACATATTGTTGGAAAGGCTTATGACCACTTACTCATGTTATCCACCTCCCGCACCCCTCCCCCCCTTTGCCCCCATGGGGAGGGCATTTTTATAAATTCAGATCCAGACTTCTCATGTGACATATGGTTGGAAAGGCCTAAAGACCTGTGACAACTTAATCATATTATGCAGCTGCTGTGCCCCTCTGCTCGCTTTGACCCCTCCCCCAAGAGATCTGGTCCGAGGTTCATTCGTTTCGATATTATATTTTTTACAAGATTTTGTACTGTGTGCACACCACACCCGCCTGCTATCATATATCAGTGCCGTATATAGCGGGTAACCTGTTCGTGATTTCACATTACAAGATTACGTATAAATTAGGGCCCCCGATTAAAAGAGGGGGCCGCTAGCGGTCGAAGTCACCTAGTCTTTATTAACATCAACTCATTCCAGTTCACCCGCAGACGATTCTTGATAAATGTATGATGTATATAATACATAATATATGATTTATAAAAGAAATTTGCAAACTGTATCTTCGAGAAACAATTTACACAATCGAAAAATATCGAGATGTCCATACAATCGAGAAAATCGAGAAAAACATCTCGTTATCGCCCATCACTAATGTCTACAGTTGTGAGATGGTGTAAGTGATGTGTCTACATTTAGCGATGTTTCCAATAATAAGTTGTTATAATAACAATAGTTTGTGTGATTCTCCTTATTAAGTTTTTTCAATAGTTTTTCCATCTTATAAAGACATGTGTTTTCACTCAACGCCTTGCTCTGGATAATGTAAGCCACAGAAATGATTGATGTTTCTTTTCAATAGCCATGAAATCAATTCTTTTTGTTTCTAATCTTAATGTGCATTTAAAGTTAATTAGTATATTATGAATTGTAAAACTGGTTTAAATATTGTTTATATTATATGTCTTTAGTATATATAGATCTTTGATGAAATTTTTGCTTTTTTCGTGATTCTTTGAAGAAATTTGCTTTTTTACGCGATCCTTTGATGAAATTTGCATTTTTTTTTTCACGATCCCATGACAGAGTTTGCGTTTTATAGTGATTCTTTCACGAAAATTTGTGTTTTTCCACGATTTTTTCATGAAATTTGAGGGTTTTTTCGCAATCCTTGGAGGAAACTTGGATTTTTTTTCCGCGACCCTTTGACGAAATTCACGCTTTTTTTGTGGCCCTTTGACAAATTCGTGTTTTTTTTTTGTGATCCTTTGACGAAATTCGCATTATTTCTGTGTTCCTTTGACCAAATTTGCGTTATTTTCATGATCCTTTGACGAAATTTGGATTTTTTTCCGCGATCCTTTGCCGAATTTTGCTTTTTTTTATGTGATCCTTTGATGGAATTCGCTTTTTTCCTGCGATCCTTTGATGGAATTCACATTTTTTCCACAATCGTTTTGTTTGCGACCCCTTGACAAAATTTGTGTTTTTTTGCGATTCTTTGGAGAAACTTGCGTTTTTACAGAATCCTTTGACGAAATTTGCATTTTTTTGCGATCCCTTGACCAAATTCGCATTTTTTCTGCGATTCTTTGATGAGATTCGTGTTTCTTCTGCGATCTTTAGGGGAAATGTTTTTTTTTTTTTTCGTGATTCTTTAAAGAAATTTGTGGGTTTTTGCAATCCCATGACGAAATTTGGGTTTTTTTTTTTTTTTTTTTGCAATCCCATGACAGAATTTGTGGTTTTTTTGCAATCCCATGACGGAATTTGTGGGGTTTTTTTTGAGATTCTTTCCCTAAATTTGTGTTTTTCAGCGGTCCTTTGACGAAATTGGCGTTTTTCTCTGCAAACAATAGGGGAAATTGATTTTTTTCGATGTGTGTGCTTTTTGCAGAAAATCGTAATTTTAGACCAATTTTCATATCATCGTAGTTTTTACCTCCAAATCATAAAAACTAAGATTTTTTTCATAGCAGTTAGCAGGTCTGGAGATATCCCATAAGATATTCACTCAATAACTGAACTGAACTTACATGGCAGGTATGGCAATAATATTTCATGACTTCATCAGGATGAGACATACAAGTGACAGGCTTATGGATGGTTGTAAAGCTATCACCATTTCCTTTCATCTCATCAAATGAAAGCACCTTCAAAAATTTGATTTTTTAAATTAATTTTATTTATTATTTTGTATGAAAATTATATCATTTAAATTTACTTAGAGAAAATTTACTTACTGTATGGCTTTCAAAACATCGCATGAACTGATGAGCTGTCACGCAATTTGGGCAGAGAAAGGTTGCACACTCACTACAGCGAGCTACAGCTGTTTCTTTAGCTTTACAACTTGTGCAAACTATTTGGGTTTTTTCCATAGCTTTCAAATCAATTCTATTACATGCAATGTAGTCCAGTGGTAATCCTGAAACTCCTTTTGAATTAAGCTATGAGAAAAAAGAGCATATATATGATAACATTGAACTTGAACCATTTTTTTTTATTCTACAGTTTTTCTTTATACAGTAGACTCCCTCAAATCTACACAACTTCAAACCAGAGGTTCTGTGGATTTTAGAATTTTGTGGATTTCTGGTCACTGTTTTGTTTACATTTTTTTAAAAAGTAATTTGTATGTAGTTAAGCATTAGAAAATATAATAAATGCTTACAATAAAGTAAATTGTAAAAATAATTTATTAGTTTAACAAATTATTAATAATTAAATAAAACAATTATGTAAAATAATAAATTAGTCTTAAAACCAGAATGAAGCTTTTTTATGATCCCTACTTTTTGGATTATTCTCAAACTACTGTGTTTTCTTTTCCTGTCTTTTTTCATTAGAAATATTGGAATCAGCCATATTAGACAGAATTATGTATGAAATCAAGAAAAAATAAAAATCATTACTGATTAAAACTGAAACGAACACAAAAAGGTAAACATAAACAGTACAAATTCAACAATTACAGTTGCAGGTACTGCGCAAAAGCTACTGTTGTGCTGCATTTTTATCTTAGATAAGAATATAATTCAAACCATAATTATAAAATAACGAAATTCTATGTCATGTTTATCTAGATTTAATAAACAAAAAAAAGTCTTCGAAAAAAGATCATAATCGTCATTGATATATACGGAATCTTGATTTTTTAAAAATAAGTTCATATTTTCTTCATAAAAAAGCTTGAGTTCGGTTTTATTAACCAGAATTAATATTAAAATGTGTTTGTAATATTAACAAATTAAAAATTGAAACATGGGGAAACTAATACAAGAAAAATAATTCGATTACAGTTTACACTTACAAACATCGCGAAGACCTACAATATGGCAAATTTTTGCTATAGATACACTAATTTACATCAAAATCAAAAGTAACGTAATTTTATTTAGTAATTAATCAGTTGTAATAGCTAAAAGAGCATGATTAACAAATAAATTAGTTTTTTAAAAAAGTTGCATTCGACACTAATTTCAGCACTATCTTGAATTTTGTTCCTGCAACTTAACTGTAAGTTTCACTGTTTACATCTGAAAAAATACACAGATTTTAAGCATTTGCAGATTTGAGAGAGTCTACTGTATTAGAGAGTACCATTCACATAGAAAATTATTTATATAGCTTTCAGATCAAATTACATGTTATGTAGTCCAGTGGCATTTCTGAACCTGTCTTTGCATTAAGCTATGAGGAAAAAAGAGCATAGATATGAAAACATTGGGCTTGAACCATTTTGAGTCTTTTTTTTCTACTCTACAGTTTTAATTGATTTTACAATTTTACTATTCATAAGAATTATCATATATATTAAAATACAAAAGAGAAATTTTAAGAACGAAAAGGATAGATCTGTGCATATGTAAAATTAAATCTAGAATGTGCTCAGTTTTAGAGTGAAGTTGAATGAGGTCAGAACAGTCGAATGGTCTAAGGTGCCAGGTAGTATAAGTTGTGGTTCTAGGAAGACAGCGTGGGTTTGATCCCCACTCTGGGCAGAATGATTTTTAAGGGTGATTCTGAGTAAAAATAAAAATCTGAAATTCACAGCATATTTTCTGAAAAATTACAGCAGAGGGGGGGGGGGGAAGAATCGCATCTCTTGCTCTAATTGTTTTGTTTTTTTGTTTTTTTCCAGGTCAGGTTAACTCTTAATTGTTTTTGGTTTGAGTCAGTTTCAGGCAGAGTTTAAATTCCTGCAAATTGGGCTGGAGTTAGAGTACTGCACGGGTCAGGCTGTAACAGACACGAACCTGAAAATTCCATTTGAAGTCAACCCACAATCCAGCCCAAACCTGACAAGATAATTTTCAACAACCTGCAACCTGATTCAAACACAGAATGAAAAGAAAGTACATCATGTTTTATTGCAATTATGAAAAGTATTCTACAACTATATCTCTAATGCCAATTTTATGTTTTATGTAGAAAAAATGGACAAATCTGTATTCTTTAATATTGAAATATAGTAAAACCTCTGAATAGCGAACTCCTTGGAATCATTTAATAGAGTACTGTATCCGGATCAGGTTGCCCCTAACTTTCTTTTGTCGGGTCGGGATGACTATTTTCTTTCTGCATTTCGAATTCATGCTAAAAAGTTATTGCGGGCCTCATATTTAGGTTTTTGCAAGTCAGGTTATTACGATTTTCACAAAAAGTTTGAACAGTATTTTGTTTTAGATGAAAATAAATACATATTTGAACATGAACAAGTATATATTCGATTCACTGCATGAGAAATAAAATGCATATAAAGAATGTAACAGACTATTCTTTCTTTACCCAATTAAGAACCATTTTTGGTTCTCTCGGAATATGAAAAATATTAAAAACATTTCATTTTTGATACAGACAAAAACAAACGTATCATATTTATGATAATTTATGCACATATACACATGTTACGTGTGTATAGATTGGGAAAAGCCTGCTACTCAGAGGTAGAAACGTACAAATATATAAATGTTAGAAAAAAAAAAAGTGTTCGCTAAAGAGAGGTATCCACTTTTCAGGAGTATCCATTATGGAGGTCTTATTGTACATAGATTTTTAACCTGGAAAAATATTTTGGACATTCTTTTGAAAAACTGGATCAACCCTGAACCAAGCCGCAAGAGTCAAAACCCAACCCAAACCCAAAACAATGAAAGTCCTTGTTTAAATGAAAGTCCATTGACGGAGGTTTTCTCGTCTCCTAATGGCCGAGATGGGTTTTCAATAAGAGTGAGTAACAGTTATTAATAACTCAAATAATTATAAGAATTTTACAATTCTGAGGCTCAGGTACATTAGGAGAGGCCTTGGACTATCTTCACAAAAATTTTGAGCCTCGTAAGTACTGTAGATTTTGTTAGCCATCGCAGACACACACACACACACACAGGGCGATTTATTCTTTTATTAGTATATATATACACACATATATATATGCACATACATATGTATATATATATATATATATATATACACAGTACAAAGTCTAAAGTTCGGACTTTCCAGTGGCAGTAGGTATTCAAGAAAGGAGGGGAAAATCCAAATTGTTGAAACAAACAAAGAAAAAAAAGGTCTAAAAGACTGTCTTTTTTAGAGCCAAACAAGCTTTATAACTCTTATCTATGTACAGAATAAAAGAAAAAATTCTTAAATGATAATCCTAAGTTGATAAAGCAATGCACATTAAATGGAATGCTCAATAGTTACGGTTTGTTCTTAAATTGTATGTTTCCTTAAATAAATGTTTTTGTTTTACTTTTTATTTTGTTATGATTTATTTAATGAAAATGATTGTTTAATTTAGTATTAATAGCTGTTATATGCAGTTCTTAATATATGAATGTCATATTTTGCCTTTTTAAGTAGTGATTTTTTTTTTCTTTTTATTGGAAAAGCAATATTTTTGATGACCCAAAGTTCGAAAAAATCTGAAGTTCGGACTTAATAAGGTCCCGAGGACTCCAGACTTTAGATTTTGCACTGTATATATTTTTTCCCCCTAGAGGCCATTTTTAATGAAATAACCTTAATACTTTTTCCACTTTGAAAGAATATTATCACAATTTTGAAAAATATTATCTTATAGAAAATAATTGTGTATATTTTCTCGGTAATTTAACAGCATATACAAAAATAGTAAGGAAAAGAACGGTCCAAGCCAGAACGATGAAAAACTATCTTCTAATATGTAAGTTACTCAAAATACAAATAGTCTTAGTACAAAAATTTTTTAATTTATTGAAATATGATGTAAAACATATCAATATAGGAGCTTGTTTCCCAGACATATACAGTATTTGTACAGACTTCAAAAGAAAAAAATCCAAAGAATCTAGAAGAATTCTAAGTCATCCAAGAATTTTAAAGGATTTATCATATTTTTTCAGGTATACTGTGCTCTCATATAGCACACACAATTTTAATTGGCGATCGGTCAAGAAAATTGCAATTTATTTCCTACATAGTTATTAAAATAAAATCCTTAAAAAAATTCCCTTGCCAGCAAAAGTTGCAATGAGGCTTATAGTGTTCGATCTTTCTCCATTATCCTTCAAAATCGCCCTTGAATGTCACAAATTGTTAAATTTATTTAATTAAAATCTAAAACCCAAAAGAAAATGTCTTCTCCATATTTTTTTTCATATCTATTTTTTATTTTGATTTTATAGACATATTTTTAGATGCAAATGCCCATGTTGAACCATGTTGAAAAAAAAAAAAAAAGTTTCAGCGTGTTAGTAATTTGAAGCACCAAAAAAAAGTTATAAAAATATTTAAAAATTGAAAAAATATTTAAAAAATAAGCTCCTTCCAAGGTAGAATGCTGAGAGTAGCATTTAAATATTAAATGAGCCTTTTCTCTAAAGAGGAGACAGAAAACAAGGATAAAATAAAGCATAAAGACTATTTGTCACTGGCTGGAGTAAAAGATTCTAGCCAGAAAAAGCTTTTAACTCTTTAGATCCCAAGCTCCAAAATACAGAATGACCTTAGAATCCCAAAGAAATAGCCGAAAATTCTCCTCTTTTTTTCCCCTTTCTTTACGAGGTCAGTAGTGGAATAGACAACCCACTGTTTTCTCCCTCTCGTCAAATTTCGACAGGTGGTACATCCCTCCGTTTATCACCCAGCTTCATTTACAGATACGCCTGTTAAGAAAAGAAACACAAAGACAGAAATTTTTCAAAGATTACTTTTTGTTTATTGTGTGTTTTGTTCTTCCCCTAGAAACAGGCCCTGACTATCGCACGGGCACCCGAGACCTGTGCCCTGGGCATGAAATTTCTGAGGGGCACAAAATTTTTTTATACTTTCATCTAAATTTCCATTAAAAAATCATAACTGTGAAAAAAAAATGTGATGTTTGAGATATTAATCCAATGAAATGACACAAATATATCTCAATATATGCTTAAAAGCACATTTCAATAAATAATGGAAAAAATATTTTTATTTCTGGAACTGTTTTTCAATTTTCCGGGAAACTTAATTTTTTGAGTTGACACTTTTCGAATAAGTATGTAATATGTGAAAAAAAGCTAGTATCAGTAAATCATTCAATCTAAGGGGGCACGAAAAATTGAAAGTGCCCTGGGCACAGAAACTTGCTTGTCGGGCCCTGCCTAAAAATTCCAGACAAATATACATTTTATGTTTATAGAATTATGCCATTTCTATGTAAATTTTCATTTACTTAGTAATGCTAATAAACAGTATATTAGTACTGTATTTTGAATTTTAAATCCTAATTACCCAGAAAAATATCTTTAAAATAATTATATCTTGAAAATATACTACTATATATGAAAATTATCATAACTTATACGTATGTTAACTAAAGCGTTCACATAACCTAAAATTAAAAATAAAATAAAAAATGATGTATAAATTCAGTTACGCAGCTAAAAATGTTAACTTAGAATGGATAGCATTCTAAAAACCAAAATTTTGCTTTGAAAAGAAAAAAAATAATAATAATACACTGTAAAACTACTCCTAAACTTTTCGAAAATTAGTAGCAAAATAATAATAATAATAATAATAATAATAATAATAAATTGAGTCTTCACAAATCTTGAAAATACATTGTGTTTTGAGGTTTCTAAAAATAAAGAACGCTTTTTGGAATCGGGATAAATAAGAAGAAGTTATTCTATATTTGCTTTTGTGTTTACATTATATTTTTTTTAGGTTAAGAAAAATTTGTCTTTTTTAATAACAACAAAATAGGTAGAACATTAAATTAGAAGTCTGCAGACGTCCGGGCCAAATTTCTTTCATTAAATTTATTTAATTTTTTCTATTAGCTCTTTCCTTTGTTACGGATCAGAGTCGTATTTACTTTTTTTTAATGAAAATCAGGACCTTGGGTGTGTCCTTTTTTTCCCTCAGCCGTTGCAGGCAGGAAATTAATTGAATTATTATTTTATTATTGTTGGTTTATTCAATTTTTTAATCAAACTTTTAGAAAATCATAGAAAAGTATTTCAATTTCGATATAGTTCTGTCAGTTTATTATTGTATAAAAATGATAAGGTTTGAAGAATAACAAAATCAGATACTTCATAGTATAAAAATAATAATTAGAAATTTGTGTGTAAAAGTAGTATTTAAAAAATTTTGTGTAAAAATGTTATTAAAAAACACTGGCACATAGAGGGTGGGGGGGGGGGGCAGGTTAGAGAGTATATTCCATCGCAGAACACTGCTATGCATATAAAATCCATGGTATTGAGATGAAAACATGATAAGTAAAATTAAGTGAAAAAAGAAAACAAATTTCTAATATTATTTTAGCATGTAACTGTTTCAAGAGTCCATAATAGAAGATCCTTCTTCAGTATAAAATTAATTATATTGTTTTTCAATATTACTATATGTTTTCTGACTTATTATTTCGTCTGTTTTACCCCTTTCTTTTATTGCCATCTGATGATTGCAGAAGAGGCTCATTTTATGAATAAATGAAATATCTGAATTCTATAAAAGGTTTTCAAATTTGCGAATTAAAATTATTTCTATTCCGAAATATGCAGACATACAAATGATAGTTTTCAAGTAAAACTGATTTTTTTTTCTCTCTCTCTCTCTCTGTGTGTACTGCACGGAAATGCCGACACTGTACCTCATCCGTCACTGAGAGGGACCACCCCTTTGACAGCCCACCAAACCACTTGCGGGGAAGGAAAATCCTTTCAGCTAGAGACGGCTACTATGGGATTCAGAGCTCTTGGATGATTTCGGCTATTATGGGATTCAAAAGGTTAAGAAAGGGAATGATCATATAAAATTAGCTTTGATGCCAATAAAATCAAAGTTAATTTTCTTTTAATGATGCTTTACTTTTACTTTTAAAAAAATATTTTTTTTTTTTTAACAAAAAACAGCAAAAGCAATTAATGTGTTATATATATATATATATACACACATAAAGTATCAGTACGTTAGTAATTTGAAACACCAAAAAAAGAGTTGTTAAATTATTTGAAAGCAATAAACCACAAAAAAATATTTTAAAGTAATAAAGAAATTTGTTCTTTCAAAGATAAAACGCTGAGAATAGCATCCAAACTAAGATGATGAGCATTTTCTCTAAAGAAGAGACAGAAAACAAAGGTGAAATAAAGGAAAACTATAAGACAAGAAAAACTGGAGAAAGACAGAAAAAAAGACAAGAAATAGAAATAAGAAAGATCTCTTGGGTATTGGGTTTGTGACTCTCATGAACAACTAAAGGAAGTGTTCTCCAGAATATAGAAAAGAATGACGAAAAGTGGTTGAATAAATATGCATTACATTAAAATTAATGTAAGAAATACTTTACCTTAGTTTCTTGCCCACAGTCTGGGCAAGCAATGTGGCTATGAAATATACCATTTTCTGGTACCTTCTTCTTCAAACATTCTTCACAAAAAACGTGAAGACATGATAAAACTCTCGGTTTATCAAACTTTGCCTTGCAAATATGGCAAAAATCAGACACTTCTTCATCTCCAGATGAGAGAGTCATATCTTGGGAGGCCATTAGTCTAGTAGGAAATTGGATTGATATAAATATTTTGCAATCATTGAAAAATTAATAAAAGAGCATGTAATTTGAACTGAAATAACACAAAATTACTAATTAAATAACTTTCATAACATATGAATATTTCTGTTCTGATGTTTAAAAAAATATATTTCTCATATTATTGTTTGTAATAACGAAAAGAAAAGGTCTTAGTTTCAATATATTCTTAGTATAAATTGAATGGAAACATAAATAACATCCAGCATGTCTGTAAAATTTTTTGACTAATGTAGAAAATTATAAAATACTGTCAAGATTTACAAAAGCAAAAATGATCTGCAAAAGCACATAATCATTAAAATTCATGAAAATGCATAGAAAAAAATATGTGTAAAATAAAATCAGACCTGCCAACCTTAGAAAATGAGAAATCTTAGCACACAAAATTAAAATTAATCTGGAAGTTGGTTGGTTGGTTTTTCGTGTTTCGCGGCTATTTTTTTGCATTTGTAAAAAGAATAAGGTTTCATTCTTCAACTCACTGTAGTAATTTTTTTCCTCTGAAAATTATTATACAATTGTACAGCTTCTCGTTTTGCAGCTTTTAACATTAGTAAAAGGACCCCAGTTCCAATTTTTTAGCCCAGTGCAGTAAATTTTGACGAAATTCGCAATTTGTATTCTGCGATCATTTCACAATATTCACAATTTTTTTCCACAATCCTAATTCCCTTTTTCTATTACGATTCTTTCTTGAAATTCTTGAATGAATGCATTTTTACCTCAAACTTTTGACAAAATTTGCATTTTTTACCACAATCCTTTGACGATTTTTACACAATCCTTAGGCAAAATTTGAGTTTTCTTTCACGATCTCCACTTTCAACGAGAAAATCATAGTTTGAGACTGATTTTCGTAGCATCGTAGTTTATAGATCCAAATCGTAGCAACTACGATTTTTTCGTAGCAGTTGGCAGGTCTGTAAAATGCAAAAAATTATCTGTCGCTGCAGTACATGACTATATGGATATTGTACAATATTTGTACTCATTTGTATAAGAAAAGCATGTAGGAGAGAGTGGTAATGAATGGGCCATGGGGATGAATACGCCATTAACAAAATATGAAAAAGTATTTGCATAAAATTATTTTAGATGTCACCAATAGATGATTGACGTAATCTGGCAGGAGCAAGGGGGGGGGGGGGACTTATGCCCCTGCAGTTTTCCAGGAGCAGGGGTAAGACTTACCTTTTGCCCCTCCAGTTTTTTCTATTGTTTGATGGTTAATGCCCAGTTTTGTATTTTAATTTTCTGTTATTTTTCTTATTTAATTATTTGTGTGCTGTCCTGTGTATGAACTAGAATAAATATTGGTTAATTCAATATCACACAGAATTAACGTCTTCATTTTCATAGCAGTAATTTCTGTCTTATGTCAACAAACTCTTTAATGGTGTAGTCAAAGTGATACATCAAACATGATAAAACTGATATGTGCCACCGATGCAGACAGCATGCTTTCTATCTTATACTATAATATGAACAAAAATTGTGTGTGTGTGTATGTAAATTTTATCTTAAAAACGGCTCTAACGATTTTGACTAAATTTTGCATTTTACCATTTTTGAGTACGAGAAGACCATTGGGCTAGGTCACGTGTTTGAGAAAATTTGATTAGTGGGTCATAATGGGTCAGGGTCAAGCTAATTATGTCTAAAAAACGGCTCAATCGATTTTGACTAAATTTTATATCCAACCATTTTGAGGCACGAGAAAACTATTGGGCTAGGTCACATGTTCAAGAAATTTCGATTAATGGGTCATTTTGGGGTCACTACGGGTCAAACCAATTTTATCTAAAAATCGGCTCTAACGATTTTGACTAAATTTTGTATTCTACCATTTTGGATTGCAACTAAACCATTGAACTAAATCACATGTTTGAGAAAATTCGATTAGTGTCTCATTTTAGGGTCACATTGGGTGAAGCTAATTTTACTTAGAAAACCACTATAACAATTTTGACTAAATTTGGTATTCTTTAGTTTTCGAGCACAAGAATAGCATTGGGCTAAGTCACATGTTCAAAGACATTAGATTAGTGGGTCATTTTTTGTCGTAATGGGTCAGTGTCAAGCTAATTGTATCTAAAAAATGACTCAAAAGATTTTGACAAAATTTTGTATTATACCATTTTTTGGGCATGAGAAGATCATTGGGCTATATTGTATGTTCAACAAATTTCAATTAGTGAGTCATTTTGGGTCACTATGGGTCAAATTAATTTCATCTAGAAAATGGCTCTAACGATTTTGATTAAATTTTATATTCTATCGTTTTCGGGCACTAGAAGACCATTGGGTTAAGTCGTATGTTCGCGAAAATTCAATGAGTTGATCATTTTGGGTCACTGTGGTTCTGGGTCAATCTAATTGTATCTAAAAAAGAGCTCAAACCATAATGACAAAATTTTGTATTATACCGTTTTCAGGCACGAGAAGATCATTTGGCTAGATCACATGTTCGAGAAATTTCGATGAATGGGTCATTTTTGGCTCACTACGGGTCAAGCTAAATTTATCTAAAAACAAGCTCTAACGATTTTGACTGAATTTTGTATTCTACTGTGTTCGGTCTTGAGAAGACCACTGGGCTTGGTCACATGTTCAAGAAAATTAGGTTAGTGGGTCCTTTTTGGGTCAATGTAGGTCGAGCTAAATCTATCTAGAAAACAGATCACACGATTTTCACAAAATTTTGTATTATACCGTTTACGGGCACGAGATGATCATTGGGCTAGGTCAAATGTTCGAGAAATTTTTATTAGTGGGTCATTTTTGGTCACAATGGGTCAGGGTAAAGTTAATTGTATCTAAAAAAGTCAAACGTTTCTGACAAAATTTTGCATTATACCATTTACGGGCACGAGATGATCATTGGGCTAGGTCAAATGCTCGAGAAATTTTGATTAGTGGGTCATTTTAGGGTCACTATGTGTCCAGGTCAAACTAATTGTATCTAAAACAAGGCTCAAACGATAGTGACAAAATTTTCTATTATACCGTTTTTAGGTACGAGAGGATCATTGGGCATGTTCATTGGGCTAAGTCACATGTTTGAGAAATTTCAATTAGAGGGTCATTTTTGCATCACAACGGGTCTAGCTAATTATATCTATAAAAAAAACAGCACTAACAATTTTGACTGAATTTTGTATACTACAGTTTTCGGTCTTGGGAAGATCACTGGGCTGGATCACATGTTCGAGAAAATTAGATTAGTGGGTCATTTTGGGGTCACTGCGACCCAAGCTAATTTTATCTATAAAATGGCTTAAACGATTTAGACTGAATTTTGTGTCCTACCATTTTTAATTACCAGAAGTTTATTAAGCTAAGTCACATGTTTGAGCAGATTTGAATTTATTTTTATAATCTTTTTATCACATTAAATTTTCATACAATTAATTACTTAAATTTTGAAAAATCAACATTTTTTGGGTTGCATAAATTTTTCAATTTTGAATTTCTCAAGTTCTATCAGGCATACAGAATTTTATGACCCCTCATTTTAAAGAGAAATTTACAAGATTTAATTTGATACTTGAACTTATAATTCACTTGAACTTCTTGAAGAGGTAGAGTTCAAAATTTTCGAAGTTTAAAGACAATATCAATTTTTTTATTCTTAAGGTAAAATTATTCCATGTACCCTAAAGTGCATAACAGCAAAATTTCTGAGTCATTCCAATCTGAACATTAGCTTGAGTTTTTAATGAAAACTTTGATATAATTTGTTGAAACTCTGAATAAAGGCTTTAAGCATATTTATCTCAACCACTCTCACCACCATTTTAAAAAAAACCTTTGAAAGACCAAGGCTTTAAAAAACTTTTATTAAGGCTATTCTCAAATCTACAGGGGCAACTTTATGACACATTTTTTAATTAATTTTTGCTCGGAAATGCATGAAATTTGCAGCAGGTGTTACTCAGAAACTGGGAGAAATCGAAAGATGATTTCCATTTTTTGGTAAATGCAAAAAGTCGTCTAGAAAATACTGTCTGTTTATGATAGGTGAAAAAACAGTCAGAGATTGGAGAAAAACCTGTTTTTATGTGACCAAAATTGTTTATAACTCGATAAGTAATTATTTATCAAAAAATCGAAAACTTATTTCGACTCCAAATTGCTAGAATAGTCAGACCTGCCAATCTTGTACTTTTATGTTTAAATGAGTCAGAAAGTTTTGCGTTTGTTAAGCAGAGAACTTGAGAACTGTCTTAAGTTTGTTTGCACTTATTTCTAATCGAGCATTGTGTCAGACATACTGGGTGACAATTATTGAACTATATGAAATAAAGCGTAAATTATTTAAAAACTACTGAGTGTACAAATTTTATACAACATGTAAAGGTAACTACATATATTCAGATTTAGGTTATGACATGTCTGTTATGGCTGCAATCATTGGCTAAAATGTGGCGCAGACGAACAGCAAAATTCTGCACGACCCGCTGAAGTTTCAGAACATCGATGCTGTCGATGAGCTCCTGAATGGCAGTTTTCAGCTCAGATATGGTGTTGGGGTTATTTCTGTACACATTGTCTTTAATGTAGCCCCATAAAAATGAGTCACATGTGTTCAGATCCGGAGAATATGGCGGCCAAACGAGTCCCATTCCAGTGGCCTCTGGGTACCCCAGAAGCAGAATGCGGTCCGCAAAGTGCTCTTCCAGGACATCAAACATTTTCTTGGTTTGATGAGGTCGAGCTCTGTCTCTGTATAAATCACATATTGTCGAAATCAATGTCACTTTGGATAATAGGGATGAAACCATTTTCCAAAACCTTCATGCATCGTTTAGTAGTCACCGTGCTGTCAATGAATATCAGACCGCTTATTCCGTGACTGGATATTGCACACCACACTGTCACCCGTTGAGGATGGAGAGACTTCTCGATCGTGAAATGCAAATTCTCAGTCCTCCAAATGCGCCAATTTTGCTTATTGACGAAGTTACGTACAGATTGCGTGCACATGCGCATACAAATTCCCATCATGCCCTGCGGCCAACCACAAAGTTTGAACTTCCTCATGCAAACCATTCAGAAGTTATGACGGTTTAATTTCATATAGTTCAATAATTGTCACCCTGTAAGAGATAATGTCGTGCTCTCAATATTTTAAAATATTTCTTTAAAAACGTCAATTGTATAATTTGTGATTTTACTGTATTTTATTGTATATGGTTAATTCTTTACATATTTAATGTAAGTATGTGCATGTGGTAATGGGGGCGGAGGACAGGAGTACAAATTTATACAAAAGGCCTGAAGATTTTTGCCCCCGCAGTCTTAGAGCCCAAGTTACGCCTTTGCAATAGATGAAGTTATTTGTTCTACCAAACTCATCAAATTTTCCATTGTTTGGGAGAAGCCATTTTCGCACTAGAGTAGGATGGTCAAAAATCTGATTGAAAAGTAAATTTTTTCCCTTTTCAGTAAAATAAATCAGCTGAAAGTATCTATTATTTCATTGCAGATATGTGTATTAGCAAGTCTTTGCATATCTGTAATCTGATTTTAGGATGTATTTAGATGTTATTTGAATTTAATGTCCTAAAAAAACCTGAATATATTCCATAAGTATG
Source organism: Maratus speciosus (assembly GCA_963932465.1). Classification (NCBI taxonomy): domain Eukaryota; kingdom Metazoa; phylum Arthropoda; class Arachnida; order Araneae; family Salticidae; genus Maratus; species Maratus speciosus. The sequence continues at coordinate 250,458,177 of OZ010796.1, forward strand.
GGTGGGGCTGAATGGGCCACTATATCATGGTCATGAATGGGCCACCTTTGCCCTGATCATGAAAATATGGTTTTTCTTCCCTTTTTTCTGATTTTCTCTTTAATATGAAACATAACTGGCTGCGATGGATTTAGATTAAATTACTGTCTAGTTAGAATAGGTTTATAGTGATGTCTAAAAAATAATTTTCACATTTTCACCCTAAGAAATATTAGTTATTAATTAGAAACATAAGTTAATTATATAAATGATTAAGATGAACTGTCTAGTTGTTGACCACACCAACCAATATTTTCCCATTTGATATAAAACTAGAATGATTGTTTATATTCTGAACCTGATGGGTAGAATAAATGATACCAGAAATTTACACTAAGTAGTCAATTAATAGGCAGGTCAACCCTGTTACAACCATGTCGTTTAATATTAGTTTTGAAAAATATAAATTTTGTTAAATCAATGTGTATTAGCTATTATTTTTATGCATATTTTATGTTCTTATTTCTTATAATCTCATTATTTTGTCATTTTTCTGCTACAATAATATGATTTAATAATATCACTTTTGATGTTTATAAATTTTGATAAGCATTGTGTATCTCTATATAATAAAACGCAGTGTAACGCTGGGCGGGGCGAATCCATCAATCTTACCAGTCTCCCAGGAAGAGAATCAAGGGGGAAAGGATCCATTCTCCCATTGGTTGACAAGAAATAAGAATCCTGCGATTACTTCTCAAGGTTAAAAGTCCTGATAATTGAGCAGTGGTAGACAATTTTTCCTAACAAATCAGTGCAAGACACATCGCATTACACCACCAAAATAAATCGCCAAGTGTCACTTGAGATTATTTCAAGTTTTAAGTTGCAATAATATTAAATTTTCTTTACGACATGTAAGGAATTTTAATTTATTTCTCATATAAAGTGATTCACAGAAAACAATGATATGGTATTTTTAAAAATATCCTTTTTTTTTCCTGCAAAAAATTGATAAAACTGACTTTCTTTTAAAAAAGTAATCAATTTAAATATTTTAGGCTTATTATTTTGTAACTTATTTTTAAATTACACATTACTTATATTTTCCTTTTCTATATACAGGTGTATGTAAATTTAAACTTAAAAAAAAAAAAAAAAAAAAAAAAAACATATCCCATATTTTAAAAGTAAAAAATTAATATTTATACGAAAATTAAAATTAATAATTTTTGATTTATAGCTTTGCATCAGGAAGACAGAAGCTTAGGGGATTAGACGGTTGGGATTCAAACCGAGATACTTATTTATTAATCAATATACATATTTAAAAAAATTTAGAGGGGGGGGGGCGGTAAACGATAAAATACAATTTCAAAGTGTTATTAAAAAAAAAAAAATAGTATTTCAATAGTTGCAGCAGACTGTTTTAATTACGCACTTTTATTGCATATTTATTAAATTTTTGTTTTATTAAGAAATCTTAATTTTGTTATAGTATATTAGCCGGAAAACCTGGTTTACCCAGAAATATTGTAAATGCTAATTGTGTGTTTATTAGAACATAAACTAGCCGAACTTTGCTCATCTAAACGCTTCCATATTGTCAATTTTTTTTTTTTTTTTATCAGTTTTTCAAATTTTAAGTGAAAAACACAATTTTTACCCACCGTCCTAGGACGGGCATTTACACTAATTACTTAATATTTCAGGATGCTTTCGATCAATCATATCATGTCAAGTGCCATTCATTTTGTCATATTTGGTGAATAAATGATTAATTCCACATTTTTTCATTGAATTCATTTAGTGGCCCATTCAGCCCCATGGGTGGGGATGAATAGGCCAAATTTCTATATTTTTATTTTCTATTATCATTCATTATAGACATTTTCTAATTCAATTTTTATAACATTTTTATATAATCAAATAAGTAAAGTAACTGAAGAGTCAATTCCGAAACAAAAAAAAAAAAAAAATTACAAAAATTGAAAACAAAAAATTGGCCCATTCATTACCACTCTTCCCTGTATGAGTATTCATAGAGATATAATGATTTCTTTAAAAAATTCAAGGCATTTTTGCAGCTTTTGTTTATAGCATGCAGGGTTTTCAATCAAATTTAAAACAGGGATGAGAATTGCAAAAAAGCAAAAAGACTGAAACCACGCGCAAACAAAAAATTGTACCACATTTTATTCGTGAAAGATACTTTAAGAAATAAAACCAGGGTCTGATTTCCGGGCAAATGGAGACAAGCGCACAAATCTGTATGCTACATTACAGGAGTGAAAATAGCCAAATTACACACAGCTCTTAAAACATTGACTGTAGGTCATATGAAATGCTCGACTTATCAGAATCATGACCGCTCCTGAAAATTAAATAATTTAATTAAGAATAGAGTTTTTGTGTGTCATAATTTGAATAAATTTTTTAGCAAAAAATATGAAAAACTTAGTGAAAATCACAATGGTTAGTTATTTTTGGTCACACGGGCTAATTGGACCAGGACATACAGCCAGCTTAATGTGAATTCTGAATCAGGAGCGATTCTGAGTAAAAAAAAAAAAAAAAAAATTGAAATTCATAGCAAATTTTCTGAAAGGTTACAAAAGAGGGGGGAAGGGGAGGATACACTAAAAGCACTAAATACATGTATTTTTCGCGCCATTTTGACAAAATTTGCCGCTTTTTCGCGATCTTTTGACAAAATTTGCAGCTTTTTCGCGATCTTTTGATGAAATTTGCAGTTTTCTCGCGATATTTTGACGAAATGTGCCGCTTTTTCGCGATCTATTGACAAAATTTACCGTTTTTTCGCGAACTTTGTCGTTAATTCGCGATCTTTTGAAACATTTTGCTGCTTTCTCACGATTTTTTGACAAAATTTTGCTTTTTTCGCGATCTTTTGACAAAATTTTCTTCTTTACGCGATCTTTTGACGAAATTTTCTGCTTTTTCGCGATCTTTTGACAAAATTTTGCTTTTTTCGCGATCTTTTGACAAAACTTTCTGCTTTTTCGCGATCTTTTGACGAAATTTTCTGCTTTTTCGCGATCTTTTGACGAAATTTTCTGCATTTTCGCGATCTTTTGACGAAATTTGCCATTTTTATCACGATCTTTGGACGAAATTTGCCGTTTATTTGCAATCTTCTGTCGATATTTGTAGTTTTTTGCGATCTTTTGGTGACATTTACCGCTTTTTCGCGATCTTTTGACAAAATTTGTCGCTTTTACGCGATATTTTGACAAAATGTGCCACTTTTTCGAGTTCTTTTGACGAAATTTACCGTCTTTTCATCACCTTTGAATGTTCTTTCGAAATCGGAAGAAAAGCAGAATCGATAGGAAAGTGAAAATTTCGGAAAATAACAAAATTTTGCAGGAGAAAAAATACGGAATCCTCGGGAAAAAAGGCGGAATTTCGAGAAAAAAAAAAGGCAAATTCCTTGAAATAACAAAAAAGCGGAAATCCGCCAAAAGACGGAAAATTCTCATCCCTGTTAAAATCAATTTCAGAAAATTTTGCAAAATATAGCAGAAACAACATAGAACAATTGGAATATAAATATGAGCAGTTGCATGAAATATATTTTAACTGTGCATGTGCAGCGCATATACCAAAGATTTTTTATCATGATTAGGAGTCAAAACTACAGAGCCAAAGACCAGTCTAATATCTTAAAAATTCATAAAGTGTACAGGCAACCCCCGACTTACATAAGTAATGCGTTCCGTAAACTTTTGTGTAAGCCGAATTTGCAAATTCCTTAGGTAAAATTTTGTCAGAAACTGCAATATTTATTATATATATATATATGAAATATATACATTATTTACACAGTACTATTTTATAAATAAAGTAGCATGCAGCAGTATTTACTTGGATATAAACTATAAAAATATGAAAAAGTATAAAAATAAATTGAAAGAACACTTTTCAAATAAAAAGTATCTTGTGGAATATGGGATTTATAAATTTAACATTGATGAATTAATTTATATCAATTTTGAATCTACATCAAATGAACAGCTCTGAAGCTGGAAGAAAAAATACACTTGTTCCCCTTCACCAAAACTTTAAAATTAGGTTACGTTATGGTTTGAATTCAGCTAACAAAATTGCAACAGTTAGTTTTTTTTTGGCTCATTTTAATCAGATTTGTTGTGTTAAAGATTTAATTGTATAGCCCAATAAAAATATAACTTTATCTAATATATAAAACTATATTATTGTTGCGTTTTTTATCTGCATATTTTATTTATAAAATAATTATCAAAAGTATGCAAATGCATATCAAACACTATGTTCTATGGCCACCCTGCCTGCCCTTCTTTACAAAATTTACCGCCCCGTGAGCTCTATCACATGAAAAATTGACCGAAAAAAAAGCCTTAAGTAACTTTCATCCCTTATTTCAAGCAAACTGTAAACTATTTGTACACATTAAATAACACCCTAACCCCATTTTAAGTCCAATTTGTTGTTTATCACCCCACCTCCTTTTTCAAACAGACACCAATTATTTTCAGCTGAACCCCAACCATACAGTCATAAATTATTCTCTCTCTCTCTCTGCTACACTGAAAATTCGGCCGAAATGTTAACATTAAAAAAAAAAGATTCTCAATATATTTTGCTATTTATCTCTGAAGGGTAGATGGACTAGTGCCGGGGGAGGGGGGTCATGCTTCCCATCTTCCTGTGTGTTCTCTACCCCACCCCCCGATTATGCAGCCACTGTGTTTCACACTGAGGAGTGCAATAGGAATTCATTTAGATAAGGTGATAGAAGAAAAAGAGCAGGTGTCGCTGGATTTGTTTTTGTTGCGCAAACGCAGATACGCATTCGAACTGTAAAACATTTCATTTCCACACTTCATTCGTAGTGTTTAAAACAGTTTACAGCAAAATGACAAGTAAACTCGGTTCATGGACGCTGGATCAAAAATTTAAAATGATAAAAGACTACGAAAAGTCTGGATTACCGAAGACTGCTTTTGCTAAAAAAAAAAAAAAAAAGAAATTCCCAGAACGACATTTTTGACTATACTTTCTTCAAAACGAAGACTCGAAAATTCTTTACGTATTCAAGAAGGAGTAAAATGAAAGAAAATGTGAAAATCAAACTACGAAGGCGTTGAAAGAAGCTGTCCTTAAATGGTTCACCTATGCAAGATCTAAAAATGTGCCGACCTCGGGTGTGCTTTTAAAAGAAAAAGCAATAGAAATATCGAGAGAAATGGGTGTTTTAAAGTTCTCAGCAAGTAATGGGTGGATCAAAAGATTCAAGGCGCAAAATAAACTTTCTTTCAAGAAAATGTGTGGTGAAGCAGCGGCAGTAAGCCACAGTCAAGTCAGTGATTGGAAAGATTCTTCGTTGAAAGATATATTGGAACATTACACTTCAGATGATATTTTTTATTTAGATCAAACAGGTCTCTTTTTTTCGACTCTTACTGGAAAAGACTTTGTGTTTTCAGTCTGATACTTGCTCAGGAGGTAAAAGAAGTAAGGAAAGAGTAACTGTTTTATTAGGAGAGACATGTCAGGGTCTGAAAAGCTTAAGCCATTAGTTGTAGGGAAAAGCAAAAAACTGCGTTGCTTTCGAAATGTTAAGTCTTTGCCAGTGCACTACGAAAGTAACAGAAAATCATGGATGGTATCCGAAATTTGGGAAAAGACTAAAATCTTTAGACAAAAAATTTCACTCTATGAATCGAAAAGTAGCTTTCATAGTAGACAATTGTAAAGCACACGTTGAAGTACCAGGCCTAAACTTGATTGAATGGATTTATTTGCCGCCGAATGCTACTGCAATTTTGCAGCCATTAGATCAAGTGATTATTTTGAACTTTAAGCGGAATTTCCATAAACTACTGGTTAAAGACTGGATAAAGGACATTGATGAAGGCCTTGACTTCAAACCATCTCTTCTAGATGCTCCAAAGTATGTTAAAAAAAGTTGGGCTGATGTATCTTCTAAGACAATTCATAACTGCTTCAAACATGCTGGTTTCATAGAAAATAATACAAGTTCACCAGATTCCGAGTGCATAGAAGGTAATGAAGAAGAGGACATCCTATTTCCAATATTGTTTAAAGAGTTGTTAGATCGCGAAATAGATGTAACAGGGGATATCCAGATGTATATCGATTTTGATAAGGATGTCACCACATCACCAGATGTAACGATTTCTGAAATTGTGAAAGAGGTACAAGAGAAAAAGACAGAAATTTCTTCAGACTCGGAGAGCGAAAGTGATATGGAGCTGGAACAAAACAAGCCACCGACTAAAACTGAAGCATTGCATTGCACTAAAATGGTCAGAAATTATCTGACATCCATTTCTGAAACAACAGATAATGATTACAACTCATTGTATAATATTGAAAAAAGAATTGTAGAAAGCACATCTAGGAATAGGCAAACCTTAATTCACCAATATTTCATGTAACAATAAAAAAGTAAGTCATTAGAAATCTGATTTTTATTCTTTTCACTTTTGTTTTTGTGTTTATTTTGTTCAATAATGTTTTATTGCTAAAAAATGCAAGAGCAGTTATGAATTAAAAATTGTATTAAATAAATTAAAAATACAGCTTTTTATAACCATATTTTTCTCCAACTCCAGTTACCGTGACACTCCGCTTATGACGACACTTTTTTCTGGTTATGGGAGTGTCGGGATAACGAGGTTCGGCTGTATTAATTTTTTTTTTCTTTGCAAGGAGAAAAATCTTTTAGTTTTGTTTGAAGACTTGTCGACAGTAAGGGCAGATTTTTTTTTACTTTTCCAACTTTGATTCCTCGAAAATTCATTCTTTCCTTTTTGTTCCACTGTAAAAGATTTATTTTTAACATCAGAAATAATTGGCCCGCATTTCATTTCAGCTGACAAATCAGAACGGCACATATTCTTAAGTGGTGATTTTATAATATAAACACATCACAAAAGAAATGCAACACATCAAGCTCTGCATTGAAAGATAAAAGTTTACTATTTCCGTACTTTTTCTCCGTACTCAAAAAAATCTGTGTCCTGAATTCATTTAACTGGACCAAGTTTTTTTTTTTTTATTCAAAATAAGTTTCATTTTCAGTTTATTAATTTTGTTCTAATTTAAAATCATAGCAATTCGTTACAATCTGCTAATTTGACATAAAATCAACCCGCAAAAACTATTTACAGCTAACCTGCAACCCAACCACAATATAGTGTTTCAAAAGTTATGGTGTTTTTAAACATCTTTTTCTTTTATTTTATTTCCAACTACATTTTTTTAACAAGTCTTTTATTTGAATCTAATAATCTAAGAGATCATCAATGTTGCTATGTATTCTATGGTAGAGGTCTTCACAGGCCGAAATTTCCAGGCCAGGGCCTGGCCCGATCCATAGGAGAAAAAAAATTCGGCCTGGCCCGGTATAAAAATTTAAAGTTCGGCCGAGCCTGGTCCGGCCTAGAAAAAAATAAAATCTCGGCTCGTCCCAAAAGAATTTCCACAAAACATTGATTTTCACATCGATTTGGTTAAAAATTTGTCTCGTACAAGGAGTTCTGACCAAAAATACTTATCATAGCTTTATTTCATGTTTATAATCTTCATTTTTATAGAACGCTGCAATATTTATTTTTTTAATAATCTCTTTTTATTGTATGTGAATGTTTCAGTTATCATTAATATTGTTAATCCATATTCCACGTATTGGAGACTTAAATCTGAAAAATGCTATGCAATAAAATCTTCCAGTTTAAGACAGGATTCCGCCATAGGCAGGTTCTTTTACACATGTTTTACTACATTTTAATTTAGCTGTATTTTAATAAGCCTAGAAATCTACTATTCTTCAAAGAAAATAAATTTTACTGTCTAATTGTAGAATACTGGCGATTTAGAAATGTATGTATTTTTACAAAAATTTTCGGGCCAGGCCAAATTTTACTGATCTTTGAATGGACCAGGCCATGCTGAGACAATGATTTTCATACAAGTTGAGTCAAAACCGGGACTGAAAATTTTGGCCCATGAAGACTAGGAAGAATGAAACCAGTCCCGGCTTCATACAGAAAAAATAAGTTAGGCCTGGACTGGGCTGATCTTTCAGGAAAAAAGGCCCTGCCCGGAAAGAGTTGTGACTAGGCCTGGCCCGAGCATTCAGAAAAAAGTGTGGCCCGGGCCCGGCCTGAAATGAGTGGAGACCAGGCCCGCCACGGCCGTAGTGCCGTGAATGGAAATAGGCCCTCAGGCCCAGCCCGTGCAGATCTCTGTATCTATGGCTTGGAGGGTACATAATTTGAAATATACTGTAAAAGTTTCGCATAAATATGCAGTCTCCTTTAAAATAATCATAATTGCATGTTAAGAAAAATCAGAATTTTTGTAGAGATTGAGTCAGATGGGACCTGATTTAGTTGATTTTTGCACAGCCTGGGCTAGGCTGAACTTTTAATTTTTGAACTGGTGCAAGCTAGCCAAACATAGTTCAACAGTATGGAATTTACGGGCTCAGTTTTATATAAAAAAGCATGAAACTGGTAGGCATGCTTATTGAAGTAGTTTGGAATCGAATAGCAGCTTTTCATTTTTCAAAAGATGAATTTTATATGTTGTAAGCAATTGTTGTCTCATAACGACCTTTATTGAGTTGTCGTGCTTTGGAATGATTCACATCACCAACTTTGATAACTTTTTTTTTTTTTTATAATATCCTCTGTCTTTATTGAAAAATGGGATCACAGATTCCTCGTTAGAGCATCACATGCCAATTACTTGAAAGATCTGTATTTACATTTTAACGGCTCACATTTATCTTTATATTCCTAACCAAAAAAAAAAGTATATTCTGTAATTTCTTAAAGTTATCTTTCTTGTGCTATTCTGTATATAGATGTAAATAGTACTTGGTACGAAATTTATGTATACATACAATAGGTATGAAGTTTAGTTTTAGTCACTTCGGCATAATTCACGAAAAATTTCAAAAGATAGAATGAGGGCCCCCGAATAATGTTTGCCCAAGGGCCCCGCACAATCTAAGTCAGGTCCTGGGCATGTGCATACCTCTAAAATATGTTAGCCCCCTCCAAAGCCTAATCCTGGGTATGCCACTGCAATGGGGTGGGAGGGGTAAGAAGTGTGACATCCAGACCTGCCAACCTATGAAAATGAGAAATCGTAGCACACAAAATTAAAATTAATCTGAAGGTTGGTTGGTTGGTTGGTTTTACGTGTTTCAAGCCATCTTTTGACATTCGTAAAGGAATAAGGTTTCAGTCTTTCAACTCAATATAGTATTTTTTTTCCTCTGAAAATTTTTATATGATTTTTAGAGTTTCTTCTCGTTTCAAAACTTTTTTTTTACATTTGTAAAAGGAGCCTGGTTCCAATTTTTTAGCCCAGTGCAGTAAAATTTGACGAGATTCGCGATTTTTTTCCCGCGATCATTTCAGGATATTAACATTTTTTCCCTCCACAATCGTAATTTCACTTTTTTCTATTATGATTCTTTGTTGTAATCTGCATTTTTACCACGAACATTTGACACAATTCGTGTTTTTTATCACGATCCTTTGACAAAATTAGTGTTTTCTTTCCGCGATTTTTCGGTGAAATTTGCATTTTCTTACTGATCTTTCGATGAAATTTGCATTTTTTTACTGATCTTTTGACGAAATTAGTGTTTTACTTTCTGCGATATTTTTACAAAATTCATGTTTATACCACAATTCTTTGAACGAAATTTATTTTCATCTGCGACCCATTGACGAAATTGATTTTTTTTTGCACGGCCATTTTGTCGAAATTGGCAATAGTTTATCGCAACCTATCGGCAAAATTTTTGATATCTTTTCACGACCAATTAACAAAATTCATTACTCGTATCCGTGACCTTTTGACGGAATTTGCAATATTTTCCCCTTGATAGTTTATCTAAATTCGTGTTTTTTTTTTGCGAAATCTTTTGACGAAAATCGCAGTTTCTTTCTGAACTCTTAATGAAATTAGCGATTTTATTCAGTGACCAATTGAAGATAATCACTACTTGTTTCTGAGATCTTTGACGAAATACCCGATATTTTTACACTTTCATTTGAAGAAATTCTCAATTTTTTCTGCGATCGATTCATGAATTAATTTGGAGAAATTCCATAAATGAAAAAAATTTCGCGGACTTCCAAGAAATTTCAAAATATACTCGCAAAATACTGCACAGCATTTTTCATTATGCAGGACTTTCCTTTTCTATGTACAAATCGTGAAATTTCGCACACTATTTCAAACCTTGCTCCTCAAAGAACCACTCCCCCCCCACCAGAAATTCTTAAAATGGCACCCCTGTTTCTAAGGAATGGAATTCCTGTATAAATATTTACAGAAACATGATACACTCGTGCTTAATATACATAAAGAAGGTTTTCTGTTAAGAAGTTTGATTTGCAGCCCAGATTTTTCTTCCCCATGAGCATTTTTTAATGTCTGAATCTTCAGACTAATGACCAAATTTTTTAAACTTTCGGAAATGAATATTTTGAAACTTTGGAAATTGCGGAACAGAATCACTCCTGAAAAATATGCTGCGCGGGATAAAAATCGCAACTAGAAACAAAAAATGCGTTTGTGTTTACTGCAAAAAAATCGTAGTTTAAGACCGACTTTCGTAGCATCGTAGTTTATAGGTCCAAATCGTAGCAACTACGATTATTTCATAGCAGTTGGCAGGTCTGGCCATCACACATTTTGGTTAAAATAAAAACATTAAAAATCAGCAGATTAAATTTTGAAATTACAGTTAGCATTTCAAAAAGAATTTTAAAGATTTGAAACCTTATGTTGAAAGAAAGGGAAAAAGTAAGATTTTTTTAGGGGGGGGGGGGGATGACATAGTTTGTATTAATCATTATTTATTGTTGATAAAGAGCAATAAATGGGCCAGAAGAATTTTTTTTTTATATAAAGAATTTAAATATTTTAAATTCTTTGTATGTTAGGGGGGGGGTGTAAAATAGGGATGAAGCATAAATTTTGGAGGTTACAGTGATAATTTGGATAATTATTTCAAACAAATAGTAATTTTTCCATCCGAGCAAAAATGTCCAGGCCTGGACTCAAAGTCTGAATCTTTGGCTTTATTTCCCAGTGCTCTTCTAATTGAACTATCTTTACGAAACACTAAACAACACAATATATTCTCAAAATAACCATTTGGTCATGACATCAGTTTATTGTGTGAAAAATAATTATAATTGTACATGATTATTTTTTTATTTTATTAGTAAGGAATGAATGTTGCAGATTAGTCTTTCTAAAAAGCTTTTAAATCTCTATGGTGAAGGGCTGAAGTGGCAATTTTGTTGAACAAGGGGATAATTAATATTAATGTTTTTTTATTGTCACTGCTGGGTTTTAAACAAGACATAAGATTTTTATATATACAAATAAAGATTTAATTTTTTTTATGCTGGGGAAGGGGGGGAGGGGTAAATTTGGTAAGTTAGTGATTAATTTATCTATTTATATTAGTGAGTAATGAATGTTGCAGATTTTTTTTTTCAAACTACAGTTGGAAAGATTTTAATTTCTGTTAGCTGGAGAGGTGGATGCAAGGAGGGAAATGGAAATTTGGGCGTTCAGGGGATTATTTTATGCAATTTATTATTTATTGTCAGTAAAGAGCATTAAATAGGGAGGGTGGAAAATTATTTTATATAAAATTAAAGAATTTAGAATATTTTTAATTTCTTTGTATGCACTCGGGAGAGGAAGGGAGGAGAAGGAAGCACAAATTTGTAGGTTAGAATTTGATTTAGATAGATTTATTTACTTTAATTAGTGAGCAATGATTGTATTTTAAATAAAACTGTTTAAAGAGTAATATTTTTTTTTTTTTTTCTTAAGAAAATAAACTTTTTACATAGTAAAATTTAACAAAGCTTTCTATATCTGTCTAACAAACCATAACAAAGCTTTCTATATCTGTCTAACAAACCATAAAAAACTCATTTTGTATATTACTTCCATATCGTACTAAAGAATTCCTTTAAAAATCAAATAGCACAGCACTCTTTACAATTGAAGTATGAGATATGCTTTTTTTGAGGGAGGGGGGGGGGGGGGGAATTAAAGGTGAATGGATATAATAGGGTTTAATCTAGAGCTAGCCAAATAGCTAACTGGAAGTGCTTTTTGCCCCCAGAGCATTTAGTGAATTAGCCAAATAGCGACAGCCAAAGAAATATGCTATATCATTCCCATTTTGTTGTTCTGCTTTTTGTAAACCTGCTGCCGCTGCACAAAAACAAAAAATCTCATATTGCATCCGTGCTGCGGCAACACTTCAAAATTTGTCTTGTGCTCTCTATGCAAGTGTCTTCAAACAGTGTGACATCATTTGCATCAGACACAGCTCCAGTATATGGCGAAAATGAAAATCGCAGATATAAGCATGAGATATGATGTGGACTAGCTTTGAATCATCAATGTGCCAGATGCATGTCGTATAAACTTTTCAGACTTGAATTTATGCGGGTTCTGACTACAACGTGTAAAGAAATTAAACTAGCTTATTGTATTTTTTTTTTCATAAAAGTGTCATTAGTGGCATGTTTCCCAATGTAACTTCTTTGTATGAATTTCTAGCATCACTTTTGTTGTCTACAGCAGACTGTGAAGGGGGATTCAGTCTCATGAATATAACAAAAACTGACTTGAGAAACAAACTGACAATCAAGAATTTAAATAACTCAATGATGATTAATTTGGAAAGGGAATTTTGAAAAGAATTTCCATTAAAAAAAGCATTTGCTGTGTGGTATACAGCCAAATCTCAAAGAGTCAACCTTACAGAGTGATGTATTTGTTTGTATATTGCATAACTAAAAATAATACTCATGTATACAGAAATTTTGTATAAATAAAACTTTTTTTTTTCCTTAGCTAAAGCTATTTTTATTTGGCTAGAAGTTATTGGCTGCAATTAGTCAAAAAGCTAAAAATCCCCTTTCCCTAGATTAAACCCTAATATAATGATTATGAATTCATATCACTGGTCTTTAAGGGTGAGCATCAGTTATATTTTGGTCTATGCTGGGCCATGCTATATTTTTCAAAATCACACCTGCGCATTTGCTATTGAACCAATTTCTTAATTTTTTTTTTTTTTTTTGGGGGGGGGGGGGGAGGGGATTAATATAACTTATTTCTATAACGTAATTTAATTTTATAAAGGAAATATATAACCAATTTTTTTTTTAATCTAGTTTTAAAATTTTTTCTTTGGTTCCAGTAGACATCACCAGATGGCATTAGATGTTCTGTGTACTACGAAGGAATGGACTAGAAGCAATATATTTTCTTGTAAATTATTATCATTATTTTTCTTATAAATTTAATAAGCGATATATTTTAGAAAATATTATACAAAATATCCTTCAAAAAGACTTTTTGATTTTCTGTAATGCTATTTTATTCTTGACATAACATGCCATAATGAGAAAAATTCCCAAAAATACAGCAAACCTAAAGACTTCTGTTTTGACCCGCTAAGAGAAGGGCTATTTTCCGTAGAAAGAAAATGGAGAGAGTTTTATTGTAGAAGAGACCTGTTGACCTTCCTTTGAAAGGGATTACGAGGGGACAGGACATTTGTGGACATTTTCTCTTCCCTTTATGAAATGAAATAATGAGCATTTTACTGGAGATTCAGATATTTTGCATCTTTCGCTGGTATAAACCTCATTTTTACAAGTTAAAATAACATTTACTCTGCTCTGATTTGTCTAAGTAATAAGTCCAGTAATCGTTCTTATAAAACACTAAATGTTTCAATCAATATTGTTCATTGTATGCAAATGAACTAATGAACAGGCAACTTCAAAACTGAAAATTTCGGGTGTAGTGATTACACGAGAAGTTTGATAACATAATTCTTAGAGATTGTTCCTGCGACAAACAAATAAAAAATATATATAAAAAAAGAAAGAAAAAAAAAGCAGGTATTCTGCTTTTTTAGAATTTAGTGTAGACCCTGATGAGAGAAAAAAAATCTTTAAAACTTATGTTTTTTCAAAATAGCACATATTTTAATTCCTTTTTTTTTTTTTACAGTTGTAATGAGAAAATGGCAACAAAAATATATAGTAATCTACTATTTTCCTTTTATTTTTTTACAGAAATGGAGTACTTTAGTTGCTACCAATACAGAAATGGCAATAAGAACTACAAAAATATTAATATGTCAAAAATAAATTGAGATGCAGTTTTCAAATAAATTGCAGTTAAAAGTACTTTATTCCTTATATGAAGGTGTAGAAATTGAAAATGCGCGACGCTTAGAAAAAAAAAGAAACTGCAGTAGAGATTAGCAGTATTGAACCGTACAATGATACATCTGCTTTGTTTTACGTCTGACTTATATGCAATGTATCGTTATTTTTTAAGGAATGACACTTTAACCTCTGCCTGAAAGAAATAGATTATCGAAGTTTTAAAAAAAGAAAAAATAAATAAAGTTGGCAAGAACATTTCCGATAACCTTGCGCTCAGAATTACATACCTGCCAACCTTTGAAAATGAGAAATCGTAGCACACAAAATTTAAATTAATCTGGAGGTTGGTTTTTCGTGTTTCACAGCCATCTTTTGACTCGTAAAAGGAAAATAAGGTTTCCGTCTTTCAACTCAATATAGTAAATTTTTTCCTCTGAAAATTTTTATACGATTTTTAGAGTTCATTCTCGTTTCACAGTGTTCCTGGTTTCAATTTTTTAGCCCAGTGCAGTAAATTTTGACGGAATTCGCGATTTTTTTCCCGCCATCATTTCAGGATATTCATTTTTTTTCCCACAATCGTAATTCACATTTTCCGATCACGATTCTTTGTTGAAATCCGCACTTTTTACCATGAACTTTTGACGAAATTCGCATTTTTTTACGCGATTCTTTGATGAATTTTGCGGTTTTTTTTACCACGATCATTTGACTAATTTAGTGTTTTCTTTCTGCGATCTTTCAGTGAAATTTGCGTTTTCTTACTAATCTTTCAATGAAATTTGCATTATCTTACTGATCTTTTGATGAAATTCGCGTTTTCTTTCTGCGATATTTTGACAAAATTCACGTTTTTACCACGATCCTTTAATGAAATTTATTTTCTTCTGCGACCAATTGACGAAATTGATTTTTTTTTTTACACGATCATTTGTCGAAATTTGCGATAGTTTATCGCATATCGTGCGATTTTGCACAGTATTTCAAATCTTGCCCATCAGGGAACCACCTCCAGAATTCTTAAAATGGTACCCTTGTTTCGAAGGAACGGAATTCCTGTATAAATATTTACAAAAACACGATTAGAGTGTTTTATGTTAAGTTTTTTTGCAACCCAGAATTGTTTTTCTCATGAGCATTTTTTAATGTCCGAATTTTCGGGCTAATGGCCAATTTTTTAAAACTTTCGGAAATGAATACTTGGAAATTTCGGAACAGAATCACTCCTGAAAAATATGCTGCGCGGGATAAAAATCGCAACTAGAAACAAAAAATGCTTTTGTGTTTTTTGCAAAAAATCGTAGTTTAAGACCAATTTTCGTAGCATCGTAGTTCACAGGTCCAAATCGTAGCAACTACGATTTTTTCGTAGCAGTTGGCAGGTCTGGAATTATTATTATTATTTTCAACCATATCATTTTCTAACTTATAAAAATACACATAGAAATACGAGATTTTATAAAAAATGTATCAGCAAAGCGAGCGCTCAAGGCATTTTCTCAAAGAAAAAGATATTTTTCTTTGCTGAACAACACGAAAATTTTTGCCACATTTTGTGACTCATTTTTAAACATTAAAGCTCAATATTTGCAGGGATGATTATTGAAATGATTTGTAATCGGGCAGTTTTTTCATTTTCCAATGAATGAATTACTGCATCTTGAGTTATAAGCGATTATTGTCTCAGAGTGGCAGTTTTTTCTTTTCTTGTGCTGCACTGACTTTTCTGAATTTTTTTTTTTTTTTGCCTTTAGCAAAAAAGAAAATAGTACTTCAATTACGTAGTTCCTTTAAAAGAGCATCACCTGCCAGTTTGATATGTTTGCGAACAAAAATTTATAAATTTGTCAAAACCAATTTGAATTTGAGAAGTCTTAATTTTTTATTTCTTTCATTTTTATTATTTATTTATTTATTTCTTCACGTTTTGCAGCAATTTTTCCATATTACTGAAAATATTTCAATTTCAATCTTTTAGCCCAATATAGTAAATTTATTCGGAATTCGTAGAGCATTTTTCAAATTTTTTAATGTGCTTTTTTAATGCTTTTTTATGCATTTCGCCATTTTTTTAACATTCGTAAACAGAATTGAATTTCAATCTATCATGGTAAATTTTGCTTTCTGCTATTTTGAAATTTTTCTTGTTTTAAGGCGATATATCTATATACTGTGTGTATCAATAGTTGAAGCGCAATAACAATTTAAAAAAAAAAAAAAAACAATAATTCAAAGTTTGCCTGATCGTAGACCGGAGCGGGCATAGCTCATCGTATGTATGCTTCCGAAGGCACTGGAACCTGAATAATATGAATACGAACATGGTTTTTGTTCTCGGTCTGCAGTCCTTTTACCATTAAATATCAATATTTTGTAAATTGTACACAAGGCTTGGAAACATATTTAAAACTGAAAAAATTAAGAGTTTGGACAATAAATAATTTTTTTTTTTTTAAGTTACTACAGTGTAACTTCAAAAATCCGGCATTCAGAATTCTGGCAACTTCAAAAATCCAGCACCAAAACAATCTTTCCCTTCCTTTTTATTTTACATTTTTAAGTTATGGGAGAAGAAAAACAGCATTTCTTAATATGAATTAAAAACTTCAAGATCAAAAGTAAAAATGCAAAAAAAGAATATTTGACTTTATTGGTTTTCATTTGTCATTTGTTTTCTGAACAAATTTTTTGGGAGCTGCACAATTGCTTAGCAAAGAGAACAATTTTGGGAAATGCATCGCACAATAGTGTATGGCTATACCAATTTTCGGCAACAAGGACATCAATGATTAGGAAGGATTTCAGACTTTCAGATTCCCTGTGAAAAGACCGAGATTTATGAGCTGATTATACACGCAAAACCTTAAAATGCATTATCGAAAAAAACAATATAGATGATTGGCTAAGCACTGAAGAAAATCTATCAAGAACGAGCAATTTAATGGACAGCGAGATTGCTAACGCTGTGCTAAATAGAGCTGACGATAGTGCTAGTAGCAACTCAGACAAGAATGAACAACCGGCCAAAGAAAAGGTGTCACTAGAAAAATGCATAAATTTGACTGGAGAATTAATATATGCTTTAGAGAAATAAGACTGTATTTCCAAAACAGACATTTTTCATTTGTATAAAATACAAAACTTGTTAAAGAACGCCCAAAAAAGTTGAAGCAAACAAAGTTGATATTGCTGTTTCTGAAATTACAAAAGAAGAAATAATTTCACTCTATTTTAGTTTTTTTTTTTTTTACCTGTAACATAGAAAATATCTATTATGTGTGTATATAAAGAAGTTTGTTTTTATATTTAATTCTCTTTTTCTTACATAATTATCACTTATAATGAATTAAATTATGGCTAAAGGCACCATTAAGAATAGTGTACTACTTTTGATACTCCTTCAAAAGTCCGGAATTTTCAAAACTCCGGCATAGTCTTGGTCCCAATGATGCCGAATTTTTGAAGTCATACTGTATATGTATTTGATCGTAGTCGATGAAGAAGAAAAAAATTAATAATGACAACTCACTTGTTCGAAATTCATTATCAAAAATACTTTAATACTTCTGCCACGATAGGTACCTCAAGCGCTCCTCAACACCTTTCCTGAATGCCTGCAAATCAAAAGTTATGTGTAACAGAAAAATAAGTTTTTCTCAAAAACTATGCAACCCAGGGAAACCGCTATAATTTTCCTGCAAGGTTTAACTTAACGTCTACTACCTCTAATTTTTTCATAATTTAAGTTTCAGTAGATTCGGAAGTAGATGGGGGGGGGGGACATATTTTTGTATTACATTTCGACTATCTCTGAAAATATAATACTACTTAAAATTAAAAGACATGTATTTTTGAGTTCAGCGTTATGAAAGCTTTCACACAATACCCGACATGATATACAAAGAAAATATTTTTTCCTTCAAGTAACTTAATTAGCCCCCCTATATTTTTCCTAAATAAATTTGTAAATGCTTAATAATCTGTAAATATGTGGGTCAATAGTCTTTATTACTTCCCCTAGTTTGAACTTTTCACGTTCCATAGTTTACGAGTAAAATGGGTGTGACAGACGGACAGACAGACACAGGAGTAATCTTATAATGGTTCCATTTTTACTTTTTAAGTACGGAACCCTAAAAATACTAACATATACATATGGAATAATTGTAAAATTATCAAAATATCAAGGTTTAAAGAGAGCCTTAAAATGTAAATATGTAACAGTATTTCCACAATTGGATTTTTTTCATGATTACAACACTCTCTTAACATTATATATGCTCGGAAAGTAAAAAATGTAAATGAAAAACTAAGAAACATTGGGCTATAAGTTACGTTCTTACTAATGCCCACAGTTAGTCTATAAAAAATTAATTTGGCACATGTAAATATGGCGTAACATACATAAGAATTAATGCCACACAATCTTAAAACGCACGTACACCAAAGAAAATATGAATTCTAGTTACAGATAAGGATCGACAGAAACAGAAACCAAAACAGAATTTCGATAATCTTTCTATTTTCTGTGGAAAATGAAAACAAAATAGAAAATGTCCAATTAAAAAAAAATAAATTTAATACATACGTAAATATTCATAATTATTAATTAATTATAGGGGAAATGGGACATTTTCACAAAAATATTTATTTTAAATACTTTTTTTAAGTTATTATCAGTATTACATCTATGCACAATATTTAGTCTAGATTATTATTATATAGTAAAATATTATAAAATTTAAAACAAGTTCCTCTCTGTCCCAATCATCCCTATAGCAGGGATGAATGGAACGCTAATAGGGATGGATGGGACACAAATATTTTCAATGTTACTTAATTAAAATTTATAATTATAAACTTATATGTAATTATATTTGTAATATATGATATATCTCTCTCTGTAATATATGATATATTATATCTCAGCATTGCTAATCACTTCTTTTACTGAAGTTTTAATTTGTAATGCAAACTTCGGCTGTCTATTTGTTTCCTTTTCCCACTTACGAGACATTTTAGATATGAAATGAAGGTGCAAAGTGTCTTTAATATGGCATAGCTAAATTTTTCATTCACAACTTATTAATATTAATTAAATGTTTCTTAGCTATCATGCACAAATGAAATTATGTTAGGGGAAGGGACATACCTCGATCTATCTTTTATAAGGATTTTTGTAAATGATCATCTGTTGCACTCGTTATACTATTCCGTTATGCTACACTCAAAGAGTACTCGAAACATTTCTGCCGTTTCAAACTAAGAATTTTCCATAACGGTTAAGTCTGCAGCTTTTAATGAGCACCTGACAAGCGTCTTCAAAGTTTAGCCATATATGCCTTTCTTGCTTCATAATTTGCACTCATGTCTTGAGTCAGACATGATTGGTCATTATAAACAGTGAAGTTCATAGCAATAACTAAAGATTGTCTCATTTGAGCCGATACAGCTCAAATCAATGAGTAATGTTTAAAATTTTTTAAGGAAGAAACGAGATTTTTGGAATACAAATAGTTTCGGTCGAGTTCCAGTCCAGCCGAATTTTTGGTAGCATTTTCGCCAAAAACGAATTTTCTGCAAAACTTAGATTTTGGAATGGGAAATAGTTTCTGCCACATTTTCTGATAACATAAAAAGCATGATACTTGCAAGCATGATTAGAGAAGTGATTTGCAACCAAACAGTTTTTTTTTCTTTTTTTTACGAATAAAAAAATTACATCTTATATTAAGTTATAAGCGAATATTGTTTCAAGTTGGAAACTTTTTTTCTTTCTTGTGCTATTGTGCCCCTAACTTTGGTAAAAATTGCCAACTTTGACAGCATTCTCAGAAAAATCTTTTGCCTTTACCCAGGACTCGAAATGTACCGTAGCAAACCAGAACAATAATTTGGTTCATGAAATTATGAGAAATATTGTTTCAGTTCGTAAAATATGGTGAATACAATTTCAGTTCATGCAATTATTAAAACATATTATTACAGCTTTATATATACAACTTTTTGTGCTATCCGCAACTTTTTATTTAGAATCTCGAATGCATTTTTTAAACTGTTATTATATTATATTAGATAAAAAACTGTCTATATTTTGGTCTTTTAGTCAACAATAGTTTTGAAATACTAGTGTTCCAGCTCATGGATTTTCTCCATTTCGAGCCTTTATGAAAAACGAATAATAATAATAATAAAGAGATAGAGAAAATAGTTTTATTACATAGTTTCTTAATAAGCACACTTTCCAATTTGATACATGTTTGAATAAAAAAGAATTAAAAAATGTGTCAGAAATTAACCAGTTTGCATTTGACATTAGCCTTAAAGTAAATAAAATATACCTACTTAAAATTTAAGCCAGTAAGTAAAAAAAATATGTTATGTACATAAAATATATGTACTGGAAATTAGCATATAATTTAAATTCTATTTGTGTCCTTTTTAATTAATTAATCTTTCCCAAATTTCCATTACGCTTTTTTTTTTTTTTTTTTTTGGTTTGGATCATTGGAATTTTACTGATATAGAAATACTGACAAGGAAGGTCTCCATACAGGCATACTCAGAAAAATCTGAAAAAATTACAGAATTTTCTTCTCATATGGATATATATGTTTATAAAAAAAATTTTGGCGGAACCCCGATACAGAGTCTGTAAAAAATAACGAAATTTTTGTTTATTTGGCGATTTATCACCGGTTGGCAATGAAAAAAAATCACGCTTTTATGTAGGAATTTTTTTTGTTGTTGAATTTGTTGATATAAGTTTACTTTAAATAACTTTAGTTTTTTCATTTTTAATTTGTTTTAACTATAGTTTTGTCATTTTTAGTTTGTTTTAACTATAGTTTGGCATATGTATTTATAATAAAATTTAAATATCATATTTTATGATTTAAAATAAAATTGAAATTGATTTACATTGTTTCAAGATCAAAATAAAATAAGGCAGATAAAACACTGTCGATTTGATTTTGTTGCTATGTAAACGACTTCGTCTTCGATATGGAAATGTGTTATGGTAATCAAATGTCAGCTGGCTAAAAATAGATATTTGCAATTTGCAAAGCATAGAAAATAGTTTTACAGTGATAAAATTAAACAGCAACAAGCAACATATATATGTAATATAAAAAATATATAATAACCTCTTTCATTGATTAAGTTTAAATTCGTTAAAAACCGTGCATTCTAAAAAACAATTAATAAACAATTTTCAGATGCATTAAAATCGTTTGCTTTTGGAGAGGAAAAATCTTGCTCACCAAATCCTGTATCACTTTTGTATATTCGTGCCAAATATTCGAGAGTATTTTATTTTTTTTTACAGACTTTTGACTGAAATTCCGCCGTTAAATTTAACTGACCCTTTATTACATACATGAGTAGTTTCACTAGCATTTTTTACAACATATTCTGAGTATGCCCTGTAAGGAGACCTTCCTTGTGAGCTATCTCGCACTCAGCTGTCTTGAGGAGCATTTGACTGCTTCACAAGATTTGTTTATTCTTTCCTCGTAGGAAGCAGTTTCGCTATGACCAACACTTGATTTGCAGGAGTTGGTACGCGCATGCTGCTTGTCTCCTCTCCCTGTTTACCCGGGTTTGGATTTGATTTCAAACTGGAAATGATGCGAATAAACTTAAGGAAAATTGGGTTGCCAGAAATACTTCGTAATTGCCCTTTCCAAGTGAAATTCAGCACCATCTATTGGAAAAAGGTGATTTGGTGGATCAGCGATAGTGAGCGTTACTATTTTTTGTTGCGTTAATATTTTTTGTTTTATCTTTTTATTATTAACCTTAAAAAAGTAATGATATCAATACAAAAACCCTTAACTGGTTTGTGACACAGCACTTTATGTTATTGCTATAAAAATTTTAAATATGGAACTTAAAAATAATGATATCAAATTTTAAGTGACACTATGCTATTAATTAATTAATGTATATATATTATTTCATCATTTTATTTGTTTTATTTATAATTGCATGTGTAAGAATTATGTTAAATCTAAAAGGATGTATAAAAATTTATTCATTGATGCTTTATCATTCACACCTTTCATAAATTCAAAATATGAGTTTTAAAAGATATGATTATCAAAATTTATGCGACGCCTTGATGTAGTTTTAACAATTTGTTTTAAAATTCAATTTTAATTGTTTTCGGTTTGGCTAAATATATATGCACATCTCACCAAAACTTTTAATTTTCCAATACACTGTTAAAAATATTACTCTCACTGAATCTATACAATACATTGATTTATTTATATGAATGAATTGATTTATCTTTTGTGCCACGCTATCCAAAATCAAAAGTAAAATTTACGTAAATAATTTCTTTGCATCATTGTATCCAAACTAAGCGAAACATATGCAAATGGATAATATGACACAAAGAAATTATTTACATAAATTTTAATTTTGATTTTGGATAGCGTGGCACTAAAGATAAATCAATTTATTGATATAAATATATTTCAGTGCAATGTATAGATTCAGTGAGAGTGATATTTTTAACAGTGTATTGTAAAATTAAAAGTTTTGGTTAGATGTATAAATATATTTAGCCAAATCGAAAACAATTAAAATTGAATTTTAAAACAAATTGTTTAAAGCTACATCAAGGCGTCACATAAATTTTAATATCATATCTTTTAAAACTCATATTTTGAATTCATGAAAGATGTGAATGATAAAGCATCAATGAATAAATTTTTATACATCCTTTTAGTTTTAACATAATTCTTACACCTGCAATTATAAATAAAAGAAAAATAAAATGATGAAATAAAAAATATATACATTAATTAATAGCATAGTATCACATAAAATTTGATATCATTATTATTAAGTTCCATATTTAAAATTCTTACAGCAATAAGATAAAGTGCTGCATCACGAACTTTTAACCTGTTAAGGGTTTTTGTATTGATTATAATTACAAGTACATTTATAAAACAAAAAAATTAGAAAAACATATGTAGCATGTTCTGGTATTGAACCTGAGCCTGTGGAACAATGAGGAAAAGCCGTACCAACTCAGCTACGACCAACGTCCACCTTCTATTACAAAGTAAGTATTTAAGCTGTGTTACCATATTAGGCCTCCCTGTTTCTCAAGAGCTAAGGAGTGTTGTATAAAATCCATTGAACCTGATACTAAGGGGTCTCTACCCTACAACAGATCAACAGATATAAAAATAATCAAAATCTGTGATTACCAAGGTTGACCCTCTCCTTGTTAGTAAGATTTTAACATAAAAAATCATTTTTTTTTTAACATTGAATTCATTTGATAAAACGAAAACTCCTTATAAATACAATTACACACAAAAAATAAATCAATGCAGAAACAAAAACTAACACAAAGCAATAGTAATTTTATAATTCAAAACCTTGGAAGACAAAGGGCAAATCCTGAAATTGGGGTGTTGGGAAATCAAGCTCAAAGTTTTGCAAGTAGTATTATAGAATATGGTACTACTCACTTTAGCTTGACACTATGAGAATACTAAGGATGAACCAGGGCAAAATGACTTACCTACTTGTCGCCTACATCTATCTGACAAGAAAAAACACACACAAAAAAAAAATCAATTTTTCGAGTTTGCCCTTTTTCTTCCAAGCTCCTGAATTAATACAGCAAGAATAAACTAGAAAAAATGAATGCCTACATTTTAATGATGAAAACATTTCAATGTATATATTCTGTTGCTTTAACAGTAATACTTTAGTAGAAACATATATCCCATATATGCGATGGTGTAACATGGCAAAAGTTAACGAAAATTTAAAAAATAAACAGTCAAAAAAGACCAGCGAACAGAATCCCTGAAAAGAAAGAAAAATAAAAAATTACAATTTTGCCAATAAAAATTTATTATTATAATTTCTATTTAATATTATTATTACTTATTTACTATTATTACTGTTTTAATTGAAACCTACAACAGATGAAAGGGGAATTCAGATGAAAAAGGAATATGTATTAGAATGTTTACACTCAAGAATAAAATTAATAAACTGATACTTATATTATGGCTAATAAAAAATTAAAGTAAAAAGATGTGAACTTAGAAACAAAGTACAAAAATAAAATAACAGAATCCCACAGAATAATGTATCCTGCTATACTATTTTGAGATTTAGCTACTTAACTTTAAGGCTGTTCTCAAATCCAAAAGGGCAAATTTATGACATAAGTTTTAATTTATTTTTGTTTGGAAATGCATGAAACTAGCAGGTGTTGTTGTTCAGAAACTATGTAATCGAGCTATTTTTTCCAGGTTTTTTTGCAAACGCAATAGATCTTTCAGAAAATAGTATCAAAGTGGGCATTTTGAAACGAATTTCCATGCGAAAGAAGAATAACTACTCAAGAATGAGTGAAAAACATGTTTGTCATGTGATCAAAATCAAAGTCGCTTATAACAATAGATAACTTACTGATCAAAAAATGGAAAACACAGTTCGTTTCCAAATCACTTCCATGGTCAGGCTTTCCAATTTTATATCTTTCCATTAAAAAATTAATTTGTAAATGTGTCAAAATGTTTTGCGCTTGTTGAGCAAAGCAGTTGAGAACAGCCTTAACAAAAATTTATGGAAAAACAGTCTTAATACAGAGTGCATAAACTCGGTAGTAAAATACAATAAGCAACTATGTACACACAATTGTTTATTACATTATGAAAATTAGCTCAAGCATATGCATACATCTAATTTCAATATTATTCTTCACTCATCTCAGCTTTTAGGGAGCTGAGTATATCTAAAAAACAGTCATGGGCCGAAAAACAATGAAAAAAAATCATATACATGAAAACAAAACTTTAAGATTAAATTATACTCCTTTGATAATGGTAAGTATCAACGAATGATTAAAATTAAACTTTCAATTTTTTCTGCTCTCTTTCATTACTTTTATTGGTAAGCCACCACTTGGGTATGGCATATGCCACTTTTATCTTTGTGCATTAATTCTGTTTTCTTTCTTAATTATTTTTTTTTATTATAAATTTGATGTTCATTACTTTTATACTACTACTAGACATTGCATTAAAGTACAGGGTGTTTCAAAATTATATGTCAGAAATGTAAAGGCAGGTAGTGGGGACCTAAATAAGCAGACTTTGTATAGAAATGTGGGTGCGGGAACGCAGTGTTCAGGCAATGGACAGTGCTGTTAAGTTCGGCAGATGAAAGCGCTTCACTGGCTTAAAACGTCACTCCCTCGAGGATTTCAAGCAAGATGCATTGTTACACCAATGCGGAGCTTGCCGACATGCATTTCATGTATGGGGTTAAGCAAGGAAATGGCTTACACGCAGCAGCTCTCGAGCTTGTCAAAGAACTATCCTCTACTGTGTGTAATATTGCTTCTTCTATTGCAAGAATCCCGCAATATCTTACTGTGCCTGTATCATGCCTGGAAGCATAAAATGATCCACTTGCGCACAACTTTTGATGAAGATGCCCAAATGTTCGATGATCTGGAAGAACCCTACTTGGGAATTGTTCTATATAAATCCTTTGAGCAGCCAATCCACTCCCTTGTGCAACCCTATACATCAAATGCATGTCGGCATGATGCATCTTGCTCTAAATCCGTGCGGGAAATGATAATTCAAGCCACAAAGAGCATTCATCCACCACACTCAACAACGCCCTCTACTGCCTGAACGCTGTATTTCTGCACCCACATTCCTATAAGAAATCTGCTTATTTAGGTCCCCTCTACCTGCCTTTACATTTCTGACATATAATTTTGAAACACCTTGTATATTATAAAAGTCGATATTTTGGCCTTAAAAAGAGTTGGCATATAGAGTGCATCATCCATGGTTTTACGTTACTATGATATATATCTCGTGTGTTATATTAATTCTAATTAAATTAGTCTTTATTTATTATTTATTTGATATTTATTACTTTTATACTACTGAATACTGCATTAAACAAGAATATCATCAGAAGTTGATATTTAGGCTTTAAAAGACCATGGCTTATAATATATGCCACCTACATTTTTATATTATTACAAACTGTCCATGTTCTTAAAAATTTTTTCAAAGCTATTTACTGCATTTAAAATCAAAGAAATATACTACTATATTTCTCGCCATCTAGCAAGAAAGAATGTTAATGGATCTACCTCCAAAATCACTGTTTATCTCTAATCATGGGTGCATCCCAACTACTTCCATAGCCCTACATAAGATTGTTCCTCTTCAGTATATTCTTACTACCTTACCAGTTTACTGAAAATTGAATCTTCTTTGCATTAAATATACAAAATTTGTAGAAAAGCCAAGAAAAACTGCACTTTAAACTTTTTAAAAGCTATAACCAATTTATAAACAAATTTAAACAATCACTACAGTCAACTTTAAATCTGCTCAGTTTGGGACTAGTCCAGTAAATTTAGAACAAAAAAGGCTTCTGCTTGGAAAGTTTTGGAGAAGCTTTTTTCTCTTTCTTCCTTTATGTTTTTGGGAGGTGATGAACACGAATTTCAACTTTGCCATCTCGTATCTGGTCTGCTTAAAAAGTTACAAGGGAAAAACCATGAAAAACTCAGGGAGGGGGGGGGGGCTTGTATTTGGTAGAGGGTTAAGCTTTTTTTAAAAAAAACTAATAAAAATTAAACTAAAGAATATTTCCTACAGTTTTCATATACAGTTTTTTTTTCTAAGATGAATAGTTTTGGTATACGAGTAAAATGAATTTTAGCGATATATTGAATTTCAATCATCGAAAACACTTAATGTAATGTCTTTGTGAATATAAAACAAGCGAGAGGGTGTCCTTGATGGCACTACACACATGATATCACAAGAATCACTCTCCCTCTTCTCCTTCAGGGCTTTTTTTGCATGTGTTGAAATTGAAAGGTCAGCTCTCAGTTTATTTTAAGACGTCTTGGTAGTCGGTTATGCATTTGCCTTAATGTGTGTGCAGTTAATTACAGATTATATGTTTTAAAACAGTTCTGTGAGACATGGAGTGATATTCATGATGGCAGAGGAGTGTTTTATATGTGACACAGAGTTAGAGAACTGAACTAAAGTAAAAGAAGTGAAATTGAAAGGTGTTGAGTTCTTCAGATTAGCAAGTAAAAACAGGAAAAGGTATTTTTTTTAATGAACAAGGAGCCTCTAAGAGTCCATGAAAACTGCGGTAAACAGTACACAAATGAAAAGCTCATTGCTGCCACTTGAAGAAAGTTTCTGAAGGCTTTGAAAACTAATCGAAATTATGTTCAGCAGTACAAGTTTTTGTTTTGAAACCATTCTTTTTGTATGGAGAAGAAATCCCACCACACTTTAAAGCAGAAGAAATTCATAAAGCAATAACAAAACAAAATATAGTGTACACAGTTCGCTCATTGACAATCCTTGAAAAGTTCACTTGATGAAAATCGTAATGATGAGTAGGGGCAGGGTGTGCCATAATCCACAGACTAGATCATGTCACTGACTTTTGGTTGCTGCTGATAGGCAGTATCATTTGAAATGTATCAAAAAGCTGTATCAGAGTGCAAAACCCACAGAGATGCAGAAAAGAGGTCCATTTGCCTCCATAGACACAACTATGCAAATCATTTTTTCTTATCTGGAAGAAAATGAAGAAGAATGCCAGTTTTCTGTAGAAGAATTAACAGACCAGATTTAAAGCAGGTGAATACTATCTACTTCAGTGAAAACAGTTAAAACACACCTTCTAATCAAGTATGAAGAAGATATTTTTATATCAACCACTGAAACAAGGTACCTGTTGTTTGCTTCAAGAACACAGGTCATAAAATTTTGACTGATGTTTGGTATCAACAACGGTGCACATCTCCCCAGGAAGAACGGCGTCGTATTCTCCAGGCTGTGGCAAAATATTCAGTCTCAGGTATACAAAACTACTCAATATCCTCCTCCAGACAAGTTTTTGAAAGAAAACCCTAACGATTTTCACAGAGACACTGCTTTTGAGAAAAAGAAAGTGAGACCTTGATAAATGGAAGAACAGAAGTACTGTACTAGCTCACAGCATTATTACTGTGGTTTGAAAAAATTCTTTATTTCACCACTGCAAGTTGGATTGGAAACATATCTGTACAAGAAGTTTGGTTCTCACAAGCTAATTGATGTGTTGTCGTCACTGGCCCGTTTATTGTTCATCGTACCATGAAGCAGCATGCTTTGAAGTGTCAACGAGAATGATGTCACCCTTTGAGATCGAATCGGAGGTTTTACCTCAATTTGTATATAACAACACCGATTTCAACGCACACACTTTGGATGGTCACAATACTTTCCATGTCATATGTGGTATTCAGTGTATTCTCCCCCCCCCCCCTCAAGTATGCAATAAACATCAAATAAAATTATACCTCAAATTAAAGATACCTGCTGCACAAGTGGATGGTAATTTTGGAACTGTACAGCTTAAACATTTTGCCAGTGTTGGTTCAGAGTTGGAATCAGTCAAGATCGAAAATATTGAGGAGAGGTATTCAAAATCAAGAACAGACCCTTCGGTATGTGACCTGTTGTGCCTGTATAGAAAGTCATAAAGAATAGCTGGCATTCCTGGGTACAGTTCTTTTATAGAGATGGCCTATGCAGATTTAACATTTCAACAAACATATGTTGCTTGCCTACCATTTGTAAATGCACCTCCAAATAATTGTGACACTATATATACTGTGTGGCTTTCTGCTTCAGAGAAAAGTAAATCATTACAGCAGCATATATGTCTTGTAACATTTGACCAACCACTGTATCTCAAGACCCGTGAAATACTTTCAACTTACTGTGATGATCCCAATCTAATCAAAAAAATTTTATAGTTCGATTAGGTGGTTTCCATTTATTGATGTTCTTTATGGGTGCGATAGGATACATCATGAATGGCAGTGGCCTGAAAGAAAAGTTTCAAACCATTTATGCAGTGAATTCCAGTGAAAAAATCATGACTGGACACACATATTGAAAAGCTGCGAGAGCTCACATTTTGGCTAATGCTGCTGTAATTGCTAGAATAATGGAGTCCACTACTTTTTCCAAGAACTCAAAGCCAGACTGGAAGAAATCCTGTATGAGTATGAGATAACAGCAGTTCAGTTTGCGCATGATGATGAATTTGTGAGAGAACTCAAAAAACTATTTGACACACAAGTAGAAAACTCGAGCTGCAAGGACCTACAGCAAAGCTGTGGATCCAATACTTTGATATGGTGATTGAATCTGAAAGGATGGGTGATTGGAATTTGCATCCTCAAACAATATACAGAATGTTACCAGACTTCGATGCCAGTAGTCACTATTTGTATACCAAGTGCTCTTACCTGTATCCTCAAGACATGCATCATTTGAAGGGAAAAATGACTGCTGATGACCGAAAAATTCACAGCCGATAGGGGATTCACCATTTGCCATACGGACAAATTCTGGTCAGGAACATGGACTGACATGATGATAGAGCAATCTTTAATAAAGACAGTGAAAACAACAGGTGAACTTGCTAATGAGCATGGGATCAATTAAGGAGTTTTAGCAAGATGCAAGCCTGGGTAATACGGCACTTCAACAGATATGCAAAGAAATTGAAGAGTTCAGGAGGGCAGCTTTTACAATTTCTGAACAACAAATATAGATGAGAAACTCCAGAGTGGCCAAGGGCAATGCTGAAATGAATAATTTATTGGAATGTGTTCTCCAACACATTCCTTTATGAGAAACAAATGACCTCATTTCAATCTCTACTGGGGTTGGAGATGAGAGCATAAACAGTCATATGGCACAGGAAGTGCTACTGACAATCATTAACAGCAATTTTCATTCCATTCAAACATAACGAAATAGTGCAGCCATTAGTCGTGATGAGTAGCGCTGTCAAAATAGGTGAAGAAAAAATTCACATCAACCAACAGTACTACTCCAAAGAATGAGTAACAAAACAATCTCACAAAGATCTTGAAGAATATTTGTCTTACGAGCTCTCTGCCTGCCCATTGTCTCTTTTGATGAATCCAGAATGCAAAAAACTAGCAAAATCCTCTTTGCACAAGGAATTCCCTCCACTTCTACCAGACATCACTTTTGGGAACAGATGTATGTATGTCATAGAAGGCCAGTATTTACTGCACAGAGTTTTGTGGCAGGATGGTCAATCATTTGGATCAATTTGTGACAGCTATGTAGACTTTGTTAAGTCGAAATACACAGCGAATGCTGTAGTAATCTTTTCTGAATTACGTGTTGTGAATTACGAGTCATTTTGTATTTTCTGAAGAACATTTTAATACCATATTCAGTATAGAATAAGATAGCATATTAAATCTAATAATTTAATATGCTATCTCATTTTTCAATTTTTTTCATTAAAGAGTAATAAATACATTGATAATTTGATATATTATGGAAATTGTCTTTTTTTTTTGCGATCAATATCTGAATTCCGTGTTTTTTCCCCGTGATCGAATGACGAAATTCACGATTTCTTTTGCGACCATCTGTCGAAGTTCACGATGTTTTTCAGCGACAGATTCGCAAAATTCGCTATATGATTCCATGACCTTTTGACAAAATTCGCTGTCATTCTTTGACCTTTTGATAAATTTTGCTACGTGATTCCGCAATCTTTTAATAAATTTCGCTATGTATTTCTGTGATCTTTTGGCAAAATTTGCAATTTTTTCCTCTATTGTTTACTGAAATTCTCTTTTTTTCAGTGATCGTTTCACGAAATTCGCGATTTTTTTTCCCCCAAGATCGTTTGACAAAATTCGGATTTTCTTCACGATCAATTGTTGAAATATACGTTTTTTCCTGCGATCATTTCACGATTTTTTTAATGATCTTTGACGAACTTCGTGTTTCCTCCTGTGATTGATTAACGAAATATGCAATTTTTTCTGCGATCTTTTGACAAAATTTGCAATATTTTTCTTTGATTTTTTACTGAAATTCACATTTTTTTTCGCCATCATTTGTCAAAGTTTGCGATATTTTTCAACAACAGATTGACAAAATTCGCTATGTGTTTTCGCGATCTTATGACGAAATTAGCAATGTTTTCTTTGCTATCATTTAACAAAATTCGCGATATTTTTCCCATGATCATTTAACAAAATTATTGATGTTTTTCTTCGATCGTTTGTCGAAATTTGAGATGTTTTACCATGACCACTTGTCGAAATTCACGTTATTTTCCGCGATCAACTGACGAAATTCGAGGTTTTTTACTGTGACCTGTTGTCAAAGTTCACAATATTTTTCAGCAAAATTGCCAATATTTATTTTTGCTAAGCAATGCGGATTATAGAAAATTGTGGATAATGGGTGCGCGGATTATCGATCATTGACTGTATTATAACAATGACTTAGTGGGGGGGGGGGGGGGGGGGGGGGGTTGTTGTTTTTTAAATAAAAACATAAATGTGTATTTTTAGTAATGGATATTCTGCCACCCAGTGTACTAATAATAGTCATACTCATACTGTTTATAATTGTATTAAAGGATTATTTTTTGTATAAAATATTAACAGCGGTATGTTATTAAGTTGCATCTACAAGTTTATTAAGTAGTTCCATTGACTCAGAATTTGAAGCTATTTTTACATTCCCTCCCCATCCCTTGTAAAACTACTGATAAAACATTAGCTATGTAAAAATGTGTTTGGAAGACAAAATGCAACTGAAATATTATACACTTCCCTTCAGTTGTTTCATAGAATAAAATTGTATTTAGAATTTTTTTACTAAAATAACTAATTTGCAATAAGAAAATTTAATTTTTTGTATGTCAAAAAAAAAAAAAAAAAAAAAAAAAAAAACTAAGACCCTTCTAATATCTCAATATTAAATAATTATATTTGGTTTTGCTATCAAATACCGAATGACAAATTGCTGCTAAAATATTCAATAAACAGATAAAATCTAACAGCATTATCAAAATTTGAAATCTGTATCAACAGACCCTATTCTCCCTTTCGGTTTGAGGCTATAAAAACTGCCATTTTTACCAATTGTGACGTCACAGGAATACTGTTCATTGAACTAAATCACATGCATACAATTACAAAAAATTTCAATTACACTTAAAAGAATATAAATAGTTTAGCATTTGTTTCCAGCTAATAATACATAAAGAAATGGACCCTATTCTTCCTTTTGGTTCGAGACTATAAAAATCACCATTTTAAAAATTGTGACGTTGCAGGAATGCTGTCCAATATCTTTTGCCTTTTTTTTGGGGGGGGGGGGGGGGGAAACAAAATCTCAGATAAGAATCAAAAGGAATTAAACGATTCTGTCAAAATTTTAGTGAATCAACAAACATCACACCAAAAGGATTTTAACAGAAGATACACTTCTTTCCAAAATAGAAAAATTTTCTAGCTAGATTTGCAAGATTGCTCTAATTCAACTAAATGTGTTATAAATATAAAATGAAATTTTAATGTTTACGTGGAAACACAGCTGACAAAAATCTTTCCAGACTTTTTTTTGGTAATGCCCAGTAGAGTCACCTTGGAAAACTTATGTGGAGCTGCTTCTTATTTGCAAATGTACAAGGTGTGGATTCGATTTTCCCCAATATATGCCTTCTTGGGCTTTATATTCCACCACTTTGTAGTTGTAAAATCTATTGTGCTATCTATTTAATAACGACAACTTAAACAAATCCTTGATAATAAATACAGTGGTCAGAATACATATAAATTTTAACCTAACCAATCTTAAGTAGCTGTGTAATTTGTTTTGAATCCTACATATCTTTTAAAACAAAAAATTATGAGAGACATTTATTTTTGAGAAAGTGCAAATGGCATGAGAAGTTCAAGACTATATGCTTCAATAATAACTACTTTATAATTATATGTTAGCTTGACAGGTCTACTTTTAATTTATTTATTAAGTGTTTATATTTGTCTTTTTCAAGCAACGCATTTTCTCATTTTCTTTACTCAATATATATGCTTTTACTTGATGTAACATAGCAACATCATCCAGCACATCACTTATTTTATTGAAATGAATGTAAACATATTTTGTTTATAAGGCAGGAAATTGAGTAAAAAAATGTATATAACCAGTCTTTTAATTTAGGAAAAAGAAAAACAATGTGGAGAAAATAATCTGAAAATTTTCTTTTTCAAAAATATTTATTAAATTACATCAGATGAACAGCATCGTATTCATAAATTAATTTTTTACTACTACAAATAAATTTATTTAAAAGCTTTGTACTATTTATAAACCTACAAAAAAATTTTCAATCATACAGATTAAATCAACAAACTGCATAAGACAATGCAGAAAAACTGGGCCTCTTCACAAAATTTCACTGAACAAAAAGGGATCCTTTACAAAATTTCCTTTCATATAAAATTTTATTCCATTAGACCAAACTCTTCATTTTTTTTTTTTTTTTTTTTTTTTTTTTTTTTTAATCACATCAAGATTTGAAATGTGCAAATTACAAGCAAAACAGGCTCACAGAAAGAAAAAAACTTTAGTAGGGGTCTTTTAAAAAAAAGCTGATAATTATAAATTCCTGATCTCTAGATGCGATTAAATGTAATCGATCTTCAATTACAAAATTTTATTTCTCACAAAATAAGACACAAATAAAAAGCTTTGTGTCAACACCCAATTACTTTTTTTTTCTTTCACAAACACCATCAATTCAGTAAAATTTTGAATTTAAAATTTTTAAAAACAAACATACTTTATACACCAATAAAGTTTAATATGTATGAATCCACACTGTACTGTTACAATATTTGTAAACAATACACATGCTATCTGGCTGCTTACAAAAAGAGGGTAATATTTTTGATAGTGGACAATGCATGGTTCTTTATTCCCTGATAAAATGGGAATGGGTTGGTGAATTTTAATAAATATAACCAAAATCTTTATCTTTGCTCCACGAGTGTAAAAGGCTACAGTTATATAGCCTATGTTTCCAGATTAACTGGATATCTCCAAAATGCTTACAGATCTTGATCTTATAAAAGCATATTGCTGCAAAGTCCACAAGCTACTGTGGCTGTAGCAGTGTATCCAGTTTCCAAGAAGGGGGTTGCTGGGTTCAAACCCAGCCTGGAATAACCAGATATCTCTAAAATTCTCTTTAAAAACATATTGCCACAAATTTTGACACCATTCTTATCACAAATATGTCTACATGACATCATTAATTTTCTAAATTACTTCATTTTTTTGGCAGAAACATTTCCATGCTATGTGTGGAAATATGGTTTTAACAATCAATGATTTTTTTTTTTCTTTTAATGTTATGATGCTACTTTCAAATAGAAAATATGCCAAATGATGTAACCTTAGGTGATTTACTAAACTTTTGGCGAGTTCAAACAACATCCAATGGTAACTCTGACTGGCATCTACTTCATAAATTACTAATCATGTTCCCAAATCTCGGTGTCTCAGTATGTCATATTCATGTAAAATGAACTTAATTCCTGGCACACGACCGGTGTTAAAAATTGAAATAAATTATCTCTTCATCTGTACCTAAACATTTTTGTTAAACAAATAAAATCATTGGTCATATCTGCTGCTCAGTGCCTGGGACTATTACACCGTGCACTTTCAATCAGGCAAGATATGACAGATCGCCAGAGTCGTTTGCAATCAATTTTCGTTAAGGATTATTGAAGTTGCTTACTGTCTGGAGCTTCA
Source organism: Maratus speciosus (assembly GCA_963932465.1). NCBI lineage: Eukaryota > Metazoa > Arthropoda > Arachnida > Araneae > Salticidae > Maratus > Maratus speciosus. The sequence continues at coordinate 250,493,146 of OZ010796.1, forward strand.
AGCACTTTGAGGTCAAAAATGCTGAAAATCAACTAAGTGACAGCCATTTGAAAAAAAGGTCTATTTTTGACTCTCCCCACTTTTTAGGGTTTTGTTCATCTAACGAAACCCTATTCGTCTCGCTCCTCTGTCTGTCCGTCACAGAGCCTGTTCTCAGAAAATATATATGTTAGAGACTTGAAATTTTGCATACTTATAGCTGAACACCTCACATCAAACAACAAATCCTAAAATTTCGAAAAAATCTTATATTTAACCCTCTGGGCTCTAACTTGTGTATGTAAGCTTTTCTTTCTAACTCAGCCCCTAATTAAGTTGAAGACTTGAAATTTTGCAAAATTATAGTTAAACACTTGGGATCAAACAACAAATCATAAAATTTTGAAAAAATCTTATATTTAAACCTCTGGGCTCTAACTTGTGTTTTTAAGCTTTTTTTTCTAACTCAACCCCTAATTAAGTTGAAGACTTAAAATTTTGCATAATTATCGCTAAACACTTGCGATCACACAACAAATCATAAAAATTTCAAAAAGTCTTATATTTACCCCTCCAGTCTCTAACTTGTGTATTTTAAGCAATTTTTCTAACTCAGCCCCTAATTATGTTGGAGACTTGAAATTTTGCATACTTATAGCAGAACACTTGCGATCACGAAAAATATTAAATTTTTCAAAAAGTCTTATTTACCCCTCTGTGCTCTAACTTGTGTATTTTAAGCAATTTTTTATCCTCCCTTTTCACCCGGGGGCATTTTTAATACTTTTGCCGACACCTCTTTGACCACTCTTTCATATTATGCACCACAGACTTACATATTTTAGTTCCATTTTTTACCACCAGGGGGCACCTACCTATCTTGGGTGCTATGGGCCCTGATTCCCTTGACTAATATCTACGGACAGGTTGTAAAATGGAGTTTCGTTTGGATAGAGGTTTGTGTACAATAGAGTGAACCCCCTGGTTGCAAAATGTGGAACTAACAGATTTTGCAAAAGGATAAAGTGTTTTGAAAGGAATATTAAACAAAACCCTCTGTGCGATCTGTGATCACACTTACCCACTTGTTGCACTTTGGCATGCTTCTAAAAATGGCTGAAGGTGGTCCAAGTTCCAATAAATTACATTACCTTTAAAATAAAAGTAGCAAGAATGGTTTAATAGTTTGTGTTCAGATTCCACCCAGTTTTTAAAAAGTCATTTCGTATAAAATGAATGATTATATAGTGAACAAAAACAATTTAAGGCAGATTGCACATTGAACAGACAAGCGACAAAAAACATAAGACAAATTGTAGTGTTCAAACCCCAGTAGCAGAAAGTTATGGTTGTGTCTGCGACAGCAATTCAGTGGGATGAAAATTGTCTGCGGGAGTAGCGTGTTACATTTCCTTATGTACAAACATTATGAGTGTTAAAATAGACAGCATTCTTACTGATTAACACCAGGGGTGATTCTGAGTAAAAAAAAAAAGAAATTCTGAAATTCACAGCAAAATTTCCGAAAGGTTACAACAGAGGGGGGGCAGGGATCGAAAATTATTATACGTGTATATAATTAATTATGTGTTTTTCTTGCACACTTTTGATGAAATTTGTGTTTTTTTTCGCGATCTTTTGACTAAATCTGCTGTTTTTGCGATCTTATGAGGAAATTCCTCGTTTTTTTCGCGATCTTTTGACGAAACTTGCCGTTTTTTCGCGATCCTTTGACAAAATGAGCTTTTTTCGCGATCCTTTACGAACTTCGTGTTTTTTCCTCGATTTTTTGACGAACTTCGTGTTTTTTCTGAGATTCTGTGACAGAAATTTGCGTTTTTTCAGCACCTCTGGGACGAAATTAACGTTTTTCCCGGGATCTTTTGACGAAATTCGCGTTTTTACAGTGATCCTTTGGCAGAAATTTGCACTTTTTGCGATTTTTTGACGAAATTTGGCAAATTTAATTCTGATCTTTTGACATAAATTTTCCTTTTTTCGCGATCCTTTGACAGTAATCTCCGTTTTTCGCGATCATTTTACAAAAATTTGCGTTTTTTCGCGATCGTTTTACCGAAATTTGCATTTTTTCCGCGATTGTCTGACTAAATTTGTGTTTTTTCCTCTATCCTTTGATGAAATTCAAGTTTCTTCCGCGATTTTGTGACAGAAATTTGCGTTTTTCTTGCGCCCCTGGAACGAAATCCACGTTTTTTCGGGATTTTTGGATAAAATTCAAGTTTATACAGTGATCTTTTGGCAGAAATTTACGTTTTTCGAGATCTTCAGACGAAATTCCTCCTTCTTTCCGCAATCCTTTGACATAAATTTGCTTTTGCTCGCGATCCTTTGACATACATTTGCGTTTTTCAGCGATCGTTTGACTAAATTTGCGTTTTTCCCACATTCGTTTGGCTAAATTCGCATTCTTTCCGCGATCCTTTTACTAAATTCATGTTTTTTCCGCGATCCTGTGACAGAAATTTGCATTTTTTCTACAACCCTGGGACGAGATTCATGTTTTTTTTCTGGTCTCTTTTGACGAAATTCGCGTTTTTATAGCAACCCTTTGGCTATAAATTACCGATTTTTTATGCGAACGATTGCCGAAATTGATATTTTTCGGCGACCATTTGTCGAATTCGCGATATTTTTGTCAGAATTTTCGTTTTTTTTTTTTTTTTTTTTTTTTTTTTTTTTTTTTTTTTTTTTAAGGAAATACTTTTTTTTTTTTCAAGTTGGCAAATTTATCTGCAAGGTCGAAAATAAATCTGCGACGCACGTCGCGCGTCTCGAACTTTCTGCTACCGGGGTTCAAACCGGTTTCTTCTTCGTTAACAGGGTGAAATGTCTCTTCTTTTGATTCTGGCTTGTATGTCTAGTGTGTGGCCTGCCTAAGCCTATGGATATGTTGTGCTAAAGCACTAAATAACTATGAAAGACTTTGAATTCAGCCAAATCATTTTATAGCACTAATCCAGATTATAGGGAATAAAAAACGTTAAAAAAAATAGATTTTCTCGAAAAAAAAAGTAAATGCCCCCTTGATTCAATTCAAAAGAAAAAAATTATACAGGGTGTACCTAAACTCTTGGGCAAAACTTTAAGGGGTGGTAGTACACATCAAGACAAACAATATTAAATAGGAAACTAAGGGTCCCAAATGTTTTCTGATAGAGATAGGTGCCAAGGTCCAAAATTTCAAATGATTATAAAAAACAGAAAAATTGGTCGATTCGTTTGCGGTTTTCAGTAAAACTATTCTTTAAAATTTATTTTCAAGAAAATACTGACATAAAGATAAAGTTCAAAAAATGCCGATAGAAGTCGCTTTAGACTTTGGAGTAACGAACAACTATTTTTTACCATTATTTTTTGTAAATGCTTTCAAAAGCTTAGACAAACTTAAATCTGAATTTTTTGGAGTGGTTAAGTAGTGCAAACTGAACTTTGTACAGGAGGGTGGTTCAAATTTCAACCCCTGAACACAGTTCAGTTTGTGCTACTTAACCACTCCCAATGATTCAGATTTTGAACTCAAAATTTAAGTCTAAGCTTTCGAAAGTATTTAATGAGATACAAAAAATAATGGTAAAAAGTAGTTCGTTAATCCAAAGTCTAAAGCACCCTCTATCGGCATTTTTTGAACTTTAAAATTCATTTTCATGAAAAAACTGACATAAAGAATAGTTTTAGTGAAAACCGCAAACAGCTCGACCAATTTTTCAGTTTTTTATCACCATTTGAAATTTTGGACCCTAAACTTTAATGGCGCCTATCTCCTTCAGAAGACGTTTGGGACCTTTAGTTTCCGATTTAATATTGTTTGTCTTGATGTGTACTATCACCCCTTAAAGTTTTGCCCAAGAGTTTAGATACACCTTGTAGATAACTTCAAATGTTTTCTCCATTTTAAAATATGTGTGAAATATACTTATTTAAAAAGTTATATATTTTGAAAAAGTTTCAACATTTACCCTTAAAAATGTTAGTTAAGAATTTACTGAGAGCAAAATTGTACTATGTATTATATTGTACACAGTACAATTAATGATATTATAAAATAATATAAGGCAGATAATTCTGAAAATTTAAATAATATCCTATATATTCCAATAAAACATATTCTATAAAATAATTCAAGGTTGGATTTGAGGGTAAGACAGACTTTTTTACGGTCTAAAATTGCCCAAAAGTGTATTGAAGTGTCTAAAACATAAAATCACTAAAGATTGAAAATTAATTGGAAGTTAAAAAATTGGAAATTGATTACCACTTATCAATATCAATGAACATCTGATATTTTTCATCATAATTTTTATAAATGTGTAGCATTTTTAACACATCAAATCCAGTTTTCGTAAAATTCCAGTGACTTTTTGGTTTCAAAGGCAAAACAATTCTGATACTCAATATCTCAATGTCACATTTAAGTTTAAAAAAGTCAAATTCAAAAATTAAATGCTCTTAGTGGTAGAGGCTCAGAAACAACTAAACCAAATTAATAAAAAGCCATATTATGTTTATATATTATTTTCATTTAAAAAACTTTGTGTTTTATATTGCATTGTAATATTTCTCAAAATATCACATTGGAAAACTTTTGCCAATGTCAAAAATATGATTCATGTACATGTACACTAATGAAAAATAACTATTTTGTCTACAGTAATCCCTTAACATTCATGGATTGAACATTTGCCGGTTAAAATTAACATTTCAACATTCGCAAATACTTAACTTGGTTATTCGCGAATTTTGTTTTAAAAAGAGAATATTTTTTTTTACAAAGTAAACTCTCTTTGTTTTACCAATTGCATGAACTATGTGGTACTGGAACATTCATTGCACTGCATAGCCTAACAGATTTGCTGAAGAACTTACAGAAATCCTCAAAGAAAAAATTATGGAACCAGACAACGACACTGACGATGAGAGCAGGAATTCTGAAACTGTAGTTAAACAAATTTCTTTTAAAAAGGTAGAATATTTTTTTGCTCTTAAATTTTCTAAAATTCAAAAGTTTGGAACAGATGTCATCACAGATAGCATGAACATTAGCAGCAAGTTTGATGTTTTCTGACATTATCTTGCCGTGACAAATTTGAATTGAGAAATTTGCAGCAAATTCCTCACAAGGTGTACCATCCCCTACTTGCATGAGTAGTTTGTTGTAAAACTGATGGCAAGACTGTCTTTAATTCACGAAAGTGACAAAAGCAAAAAATTCCTCTGTTGAGAATAGACAATCAGCACATACGCAGAAATTTTATTCGGTTGCCACCACTTTTTCTAAACGCTAATTTATTTACCAAAAAAGGCTCGTACTGAAAAGTACAAATATTACCTTAAATTGTTTATGGTGATAAAAACGATGCATGCACCTTCTGACGGTGTGTTCGCATCAATAGACCTGATCAGGTGTATGGACCCCTCTGAAGGGGTTAAACTTATAGTGTAACAGCTGTAAACAGATAGTTGGGCATGGAAAGATTACTACTTTCCTGTAAGTTTGCATTATTTTTGATTTCCTGTTTGCCATTAATTTGCAATAAATTTGATACAGCATGAATTTAACTTCCACGACAAGTTAGCTGCAAGTTCAAAGTGTGGTGACTTTGGTGTTTGCGTTATCTTGCTGCAGTCTTCTTATGAACTTTCAGTCTTGTCATGCTGAACTTGCTGCAACTTTGCAGATTTTCAAAGCAAGACTGCTGCAAATTTTCTGAAAATTAAAAATGCTATCTGAGATATATTCCCGCATCTGCTATCTTGGATTTTTTTTTTGGTGTGCATAATTTTAGTTCACAAATGTTTAATTATATTTACATTTTAAATGTTTAGAATTAGAAATTATTACATTATTAGAATTATGACATTATTTGAATTAGAAAAAAAATCCAAGATGGCAGATGCGGGAACGTATGACATCTGTTCCGAGTAGGAAATAGAATGCAATCCTTCACTGGCAAGGAGTCAAATTTAACAGAGAAATCGAGGGTGCAACTTTTCTCTATATGGAAATTCACAAACAAAAGAACTGTTCTGTCAAACAATCGCATATCCCTAAAATTTTTTTCAGCCATCAACTAGCAAATAAACTTTGTACAATATGTTTATAAATAATTCAAATTTATTTACAGCATGTAATTTTCCATGCTTAATAAATGTACTTTATTTCAATTCTGTTTTGCCATTTAAAAAAATAAATAAAACCTAACCCTTTTTTATGCACAGGAAGATAGTCTCAGCATTCACAGAGAACTTAACCCTTACGAATGTTAAGGTTCACGCACTTGAAAACACCTTACTTAATTACTTAATCGATTTTGGCTGAGATTTTAATAAAATGGTACTTTCATTTTTGAAACCAGTTCCAAATGCGAAAGTGCCTTTATTTTTTAAAAAATCTAAAATCAAATAAGGACCACTTTTGAGATTGACCACAGTTATCCTATGAAAAAATAATAGTTTAAAATATTTAAATGAGAAATTTGAAAAGAAGTCACCCATATGTTTAACATTAGCTAGCGAATGTCCTCGTGCGACTTAAGAATCCCTTTAAGACTTCAACCCAAACACCTAAATGACCGAAAAAAAAAAAAAAAAAAGAATTCACCCATAACTCTTTCATACTGCAGGGGAGAAAAAATTGCGCTGGTCCACACATTTTTTGAAACAGATAAGCCAATGAATGCTTTATAAAATATTTTTAATTGCTAAACAGGAAGTATAATAAAAAATGTGGCATCACATGTTTCAATTTATATAACTTCGATCCCTATTATGTCATTTTTGGCATATAATAGAAATGATCTGTCTTAAAGTTGTCCATGTGATACCAATGAGTTATCCCTGCAAAATCTGTTTGAAATCACACACTATCAGTGCAACAAAAGCTACTGCAGATATGGATGTGTGTGATAATTGGTACGAAATTCTGAAAGTGCAGCAAGTGTCATATACTTTTTCCAGTTATGAAAGCTTAGTTACAGTGTTGTTGTAGTACAAAACTCAGAGGATATAGGCTCATGCAGAGGGTACAGGTCATGAACGTTCAGGGCTAGAGCTATTTTTGCGAAACAGAGGGTATACGGAGCTTCTTAAAAAAAAATCCAAAAGGTATACGCACATGGCGTAATACCTCCATATACTCTCCACTACACCCCTGCTTGGTTGCTTTCATACGCTAATAAACTTTGTTACTTTGCAAACTATATTTTTCCAGGAATTTCTCAATTGCAGTATTTAAACATTCAATTGCAATATTCATGTATTTACATTTTTGTCATTACAAACCTTTCTCCCTTCTTACATAGAATGTTTTGAATTTGTTTCACAAAAACAAAAAATCCTATTAATTTAAACCATTTGCATCAACAATTAAAATGACATATTATTACTTCGCTAACAAATTGTATTTGGCAAAAACTGCTTTTTTGTGCCAAGAAAAAAAAAAGAAATAAAAAAAAGTTGGTAATAAAGATGCAAGCTACTCCAGTTCTTTCAATGATTAAACAGAAAGCATAATTAAAAATACCATTCACATCATGTTTTCTAGTTATATCTTTGATTCCTATTGTGTCATTTTTGATAATACAAAAGATCTGTTGACTAAAAAGACACATTGATCCGTGTCTTTAAGTCATCTGCTTAATACCAATGAAGAATGCTTTAACCAATGAGTCATCCTCGCAGAATCATAAGAAACCATGCACTCTGTCAGTGCAACTAAAGCCAATGGTAGGTATGGTTGTATGTGTTAATCTACGTAAAATTCTGAACATTCAGCAAGTTGAACCCGGTTAAGACGTTCACGGTTAATATGTGATCCTGCTTAATATGTGGATTTTTTCCAATCCTTAACATCACCCATAAGGTTAATGCAAAAATATCATGTTTAATATGCGAACAGTTATTATGCTATCCCGCTTAATACGCGAAAAAATTTTGGTGCTTTGAGGGATAAAAATCAACCCTTAAGACACGAATTCATTGATATGCAAATTCCTTCTCTTCTCGAGTGTAGTGGATTTTTTTTTAAATTCAGATAAAAAACTGTTTCCGAATAATAATATTATTTACTTTATTTAATAAAAGATTAAGGCAAAAATTATTAATCGGAAATAGTGGTAGATATTTGAATAAAACAAAACCCCCAACAAACCTGCAAATGTTCTTTGATTCAGTTCCCTAACATTCTTTGTCCCTCGCTTCATGTATGTTTTTACTGTAGTAGAGAGAAACAAACGAATTCAGGTTACTCAGAGGTGTCATAAAAAATTATTATTATTATTATCTTACTTGTTAGTGAGATTTTAAATGTACGTTATATCACTATTATGTTTTATAATGCATATTTATAGGCAACAAAAAATGAAACTTGTAAAGATTAAACAAATAAAACTGCAGTTGGATAATTCTTTAATGTTTATTTTTTGCTATGTTAACAATACTCGTAGTATAACAATATTTTTTACACAAAGATTAATAAAGATAGTTTTTTCTTATGTTAAAAAGAAAGACATTATAATGGTACTCATTATTACAAGTATTAAGCTTCAAAGAGTTAATATTTTTTTCTTTCTGTTAAATTTATATGATTAAATGTGTAAATAAGACCAGTTCTTGCAGCGTTATACAAATCACGTTTAATATGTGACTTTTGTCCGCTCCCTTGAAACGAGTCTTAACCGGGTTTCACTGTACTTCTTTCAGTTATCCAAGCTTACTTAATTTCATATCCAAATAAACTTTGTCACTTTGGAAACTTTATATTTTTCCAGCAATTTTTCAAGAATTTCTCTACAAAAAATGTTAAGACCGATTGAGAAAAACGAACTTCATCGTCATATTCATTATCTACAAAAGCATCAAATTCTAGAGTCCCCTAGACAGTTTCAGGACGGTCCTGCAACCTGCCTGCTGTTTGATTTACATATTAGCACATGTGTAAAAAAAAAATATATTGCCCTCACTGTCTTGTATTTAAAAAAATAAATAAAGAATATAAAAATAATAAAAAAATAATAAAATAATAAAAAAAATAATAAAAGAAAAATAATAAAAAAAATAAATAAATAAATACTAGCATAGTAACAGGGCTTAGATAAATTAAAATCCCTCATCTGCCATCTTGAATTTTTTTCTTGCATGAAAACTCCTTTTTCGCCAAGTAGTAAATGTCACCAATGGTTAAATATTGTTTATAGATTAATATAATATTGAAAAAACTGGAATATAATAATTATAACTATTAATTATAAAAACAAATTTTAATTCATGCCAAGAAAAAAAATCCAAGATGGCGGATGTGGGATTATAATACATCTGTTCCAAAAACAGATTAATTCTTAAATCTTGAAAAGAGTTTGTTCCTTGTTCTTACAAAATCAAATATGTGCCCTTATAAATCTAATATGTTCTCTTCCCAATAGCCACACCCCACCTTTTTTTAAAACTTGTGTGAAACTCTGAAAATTCAATAATTGCAGTTTCTATTCTGAACATTATTTTTTAATTTGTGGACTAGTGTTACTTTTTGGCAAACAATGCATTTTAAATATTTTATTTCGGCTCATTTCTAGATAAGATGCAAGTAGCTTCTAATCATTATTTGAAACTCCTAATTGGTTAGAAATTAGAAAACAAGTAACTATTACTATTTCTCACATAAGATTTCTTTAACAATGAAAGTACCAAGATAATAAAGAATGCACACTCTTGCAAATAAATTATAACATACAAATATTTACAAATCTTTATGGATAATGAATAATTTAGATTATCTGATTACACATACACATCAAAATTTCAAGGAATAAAAAGAGTTACTATGTAAAGTTAAGCACTAAATTCTTGATAATTTAATATAAAATGCATTACTTTTGAAACATTCTACAAATAAAACTCAGGAGTTGTGGTAATTTTAAATGCACATGTGTTTTGTAATTTCATTGCATTTAAAAAAAAAAAAATACTAGAAATATAACCATATTTGGTATTTTAAGGAATTCAAGCACTTTCATCATGATTAAATAAAAATTCAAAATCAATATTATGACTGTAACAATTGAATTAAATAAAAACACTTCTCTAAATAATCCTATATTTTACATGTACTCTATTTTTTATACTTTTATTTAAGAGAATCAAGCTTTTTATACTTTTATTTAAAAGTGGAATCAAGCTTTATAAATTTAAAGTATGTGAAGTTTTTAATTAATTAGTTTATATAATGTAAACAAACCGTTTGTCGTTAGTGTGTGAAGTTAAGGCAAATACGATTGCATAAAATTCGAAATACCCAACATTCATATGAGTTTATGTAATATGTTTGTATATTTGGTTAAGTTCAGATTTTCTATTTGAATACTAATGCATTCAAAACATTTCTTCATTAAAAATAAACAATTTGATCTTTCCACAGGGTGCCATCGACAATCACTTTATTATTATTATTTCTATCACTATTTATATACAATAACCTACAACGAAGATTGTCTAGAAAAAGTGTTAAGAAAAATAGTCGCCAGCAGCAGCCCCATTACCATGAAAATAAAATTACACATGTTGAGTAAATTTAAACCCTAATGTTTTCGGTTAGATTTTTTTGCAAGCACTACACCTCCCAACAAATGCAACAATGATTATGTAACACTAACAAGAACGTAGAAAAATGCTGAATTAAAAATTAAAATAAAAACCTACCATCTGAATGCATTAAGTAATCTAACTACAAAATACATTGTGTATATTAATCAGGGTCATAAAAATTAATTTTATGGTGTGAATTTAAATCGAGTGAGAAAAATACACGGGTAAATAAATCATTATTATTTTCACCTGGTGGATATGTAATACTTCTGTACAACATCCTTTATAATTAACAGTTTTTGCAATGAATAGTTTTCAATAACGAATAAAAAGTTTATATGTTATTAACAGGTGCAAACTTCATAATGATCTTAAAACACATTCGAAGGACATATCGTGCAAAACGATGGTCATATACAGATATATTCAATTTGCGCATGCAACATACAGTATTGATCCGCATTAAATTAATTTTTAAGCGACAAAAAGAAATTGAAAACCAAATGAGATGAAATGAAACAATAACAAATAACGATTGGGCAAAACATCTAATCAAATGTAAATAAAATATCTCTACATTATATTTATATACACAAGTCACGAACTCTTTATATGTCGCGGAGTACTACAAATTATCACAGTACCGTGGCGCTGTGAGGCACTAAATACCATGGAACAAGGAATATACATAGAAGGAAACGAGGAAGGAAAAGCTCCGGAGTACAGAGAAATAATAGAGATGAAGTAAAGTGCCTGGGGGGTGGGGGGTCACCGAAAACGTAACCCTAAAATACGTTACATTCGGCCCAAACACAACCACGTGCAGGGAAAAGGGCGCATAAAATTTTACGAACTCACGTCAATTTTACTTGTTTGTGTTGTATCTGGCTTGACAAGGTTTACGTTTAACACATATGAAAATGGCTTAATATTATAGAGTCTAGATAAAAGACTTCGCTATATTCCCCGTTCATGTTTAAAGTTCCATCAAATCAACATAATGCTACGCAATTTTCTAAAACGAATCATGTAATATTCTAAAAGTTCCAGCAAGTTGAACAAATATTAGCTTAAATATTGTAGATGACTGATATCAAAGCTAGGGTTTTCTTATTTTATTCTTTTCTCTGGGAAAAAAATAGATCGCACCCTACTAATTCTCTTGCAAATGATCGCATAAAAAATGCATAGCTACCAACAGACTGCTAATACACTCATGTCCAAAATTAAAGTCACAAACATAAAATCTGTGAACACTGATGAACTGTTCACTGTATTGCCACGATATTTGGCACAGAGGTAAATTACAATAAGAGAAAGAATATAACAACATAACAATATGGAAAAGATTTTAATTGTGAAATAAAATACAGGGTATATCAAAAAATGCAAAATCATGAATCAGAGATAAAGCATTTATCTCGGGAAAAGTCTGTCTAATATGGAGTGTGACCATCGTGCACTGCTATACAATCCTCAAAACGAGCTCTCATGCTATTTATGAAGGTGTCAATAAATGTTCGTGGCAACAAAGCCCATTCTTCCAAAAGCGCGGCTTTTAACTCGAGTTAAAAGCCGCGCCAGGATCCTGGCGGGTCCTGTGAAGGGGATTACGCTGTGCAATCATAGGCGTAGAGTTATATGGGCCCGTGGGGCTCGGGCCCCTCCAATAATTTTTTTCAGATGGGCTATATTTTTTTACGCCAACTGACATAGAAAAAAAACTCAGATTTTGGAATTTCATATAATTTACAAAAGTTTTTAGCGTATAATGTTTTCGATGGATAATTGTTCTGTTTCTAAATTTGCTGTTTACTTTTATTCTGTGTAAACAAGTAAAAGAACTGGAAAATTATAGCGTGGCGTATGTGGAAAAAACTAAGCACTCTTCCAAGGCGGGATTTTCTTCCTTCTTTGGATACTGGGCAGGGCACACTTTTTGGGAAGAATTTGTTTTTATGATTTAGCTTCATAAGACAATAAATTCATGTTTTTAAAGGACAACAAATGGTGTCCGATATGATCTGATTAGAGCAGAGCACAGATAAGATGGTTCGCTGTTGCCCGAACCTACAAAGAAAGTGGCACTAATTTACGAGCTTTGAAGGATTCGGGAGAGAGGGGGTAGAGGAGTTAAGTTTTGTTGCAAATGATGAAACTAGAAGCCAGGCAGGAAGAATCACCAGTGTCAGTGTCTCCAAAGCATAGAATATAAAGGGAGAAATTCTTTGTCTCTAAATGATGCATAAAGCTCATATTTATTAAAATAGATCAAATCTATCAAGCGGTCTCTCTGTAGTAAATGACGATTTACCAGGATCTGGTAACATTAAACAGTACATATTCAGTTTTTCTTATTCGGGCCGAGCAAGAAACCCTTTCTCAGGCCCATTTTCTTTCATTAATATCAGGCTGAGTAAGGGGTCTAAAATTTTTTTGTAAACCCGGGCAAGGCCATTTTTTTCCGTGCCGTTTTGGACTGACATTTGATTCGATTTTCGTGATATTTTCAAATGTAAGTATCTATCTGTACATGCGCATTCATGGCAAACACAGCAGAGCCGTTTTTTTCGTGCGCATCCCTGTAGCATTTATATTATACATTTATACACTAACTAGCTGACATGCCCGGCGTCGTCCGGTCCGTCGAAAAATAATACGAAACACGAAAAAACTCAAACAATCGTAATAAAAATTCGCGAAAAATTAAAAAAAAAGGCTGCACGAATTCCAAATAAATTTAAATGAAAAGAAAACAAACTTTACTATTTGGGCTAGAAGATAACCGGATTCCTTTTACAAATTTGGAAAAATTGTAGAAAATCACGAAAAAACTAAAAAAATCGCTAAAAATTCAAAAACCGCATATGACAAAATTTTTTTATTATGGGCTAAAAGACACGGCGATGACATGGGCGAAAACAGGATTCCTTTTACGAATGTAAAATAATGGCCGCTGAATGCGAAAAATCTCTAAACAATGCATAAAAATTCGCAAAAAATTCAAAAATTCGCTGTACGAATTTCAAATAAACTTTATTGAAAATATAACAACATTTATTATATTGGGTTAAAAGTTTGACATCCAATTCCTTTTACGAATGTCAAAAGGTAGAATCGGAATGCTAAACATCGCATTGAAAATCGATAAAAATGAAAAATCGCAGAGAAAAAAAATACTACAGCTTTTAACAAGTTTGAAACGAATTTCTTTTATAAATGTAATAAAAAAGGCACGGAATGCGTAAAAACGCTAAAAATTATGTTAAAATGCGGATTTTTTTTTCTTATCAGAAATCGCGGAAAGGAGAAAATTTGCTATATAAGGCTGAGGGTTTGAAACTGAAAAAATATTATGAAAGTCAAAAAATCGCTACGGAATACGAAAAAAAATCCCGCAAAAAGAGCATTAAAAATTCAAAAATCGCTGAGAACACAATAAAAACATTAACCAGAATTCTTTCACGAATGTCAAAAAATTTCCACGGAATGCATAAAATCACAATAACAATCAAAACTCTAATAATAAGCTCGACGCAGCAGAGGTCGTTCGGTAGCTTCAGAACCCCGCGCCGTCCTTCCCCACTTTTCGGTATCTTTAATTTGTGCAATTTCCCTTTTAAATCCGCAAGAGAGTCGGAATAAGAGAGGATAAGGCTGAAGGACTGCAAGCGGAACGCGCGCGCCACTCTCCGCGAATTCTGCTGTGGATAGTATACATATAGTAATATAATGCAATAGTATAGGATAAATGCAAAGTGAACAAAGTCTACTACATTAGGCTAAAAGTTTAAAACCGAATTCATTTTACCAATGTAAAAAAGGTCACTGCAGAAGGCGAAAAATCGCTGAAAATTGCATTAAAAAGCGCTAAAAATTCCAAAAGTTGGAAAGGCCGAAAATTCCTATAAAATGCTCTAAAACATTTTAACCAGAAATCTTTCACGCGGGTCAAAACTCGCTGCGAAAAAACGCAAAAATTTGCATTAAAAATTCAAAAATTTCGGAGGCCAAAATTTACTGTATAATGCTAAAAATTTGAAACCGAATTCCTTTTATCAATATAAAAAAATCGCTGCGAAACACGAAATAACGCTAAAAGTCGCATGCAAACATTTGCGAAAAATTCAAAAATCGCTGTACGAATTCCGAATTGAAATCGGATTTATTTTAATAACTTTTAAAAAAAATCGCCTCGAACCGTAAAAAAACGTTTAAAATTGCATTAAAAATTATATTGAAAAAGTCTAATCAAAAAGTCCGAAATCGGGCTTTGGGGTGCATAACTAAATGCATAGAGCCGAATTTTGTAGCTCTGCGTGCAGCGGTTTTTTCAGAACATAGCCGACAGACAGAGAAACTTCTTTCCTTATTATTATAGACTAGCTGACCCGCAAAGCGTTGTCCGGACCCGTGATAATAACAAAATAAGCACAAATAATAATAACAATAATAAGCACAAATTTGTGTGAATTTATACTTTTAATCGGATTTTGTTCGAATTTATATTTTTTTATGAAAAAACCTCCGAAAAATATTGATTTTAATTGTAAAAGCACTCCTAAGAAGTCATTTTCTGTTTTTCATATACGGTCGTTTTCATAATTTTTTTTTTTATTTTTTTTTCTTTTGGTCCGAACTCTTTAAAATTTTTATAGTTATAAATATAACCATTTCTCAGCCCATGTAAAAACTTCATGTAAAAAATATTGATATCTACTTCTAAAATAAATATATTTTCTTCGCCCTTTTTACTTTCTTCTATCTTTGCAGGAAGTAAGTATTGGATTAAAAAAAAATTTCGAATTCCGGTTTTCGACATATTTACACTTTTTAGCGGCCACAGATCCCGAAAAACATGTTTATCTGTAAATCTGTCTGTAAGTTTCTCTGTATGTTATACAATTTTTGGGGGATTTCTATCACAAGACAAATGCACGGAATTTAATAACTTTATGTTCAATTAGTCCCCGATATAAATTGGTGCTGAATAGTTGTTGATGCAAATCGTCCTATATCTCAAGAACTAGTGCACAGATTTTCATAAAACATCAGATTCTGTTAGTCCTTGATATTGTTTGGTGCTGATTAATTTTTGATGTAAATTGCTCAATAGACGGTGCTGCTATGATGCATTATTCACGAATTTCGCAATAGATCTCAAGAACTAATGATCAGATTTTCATCAAACTTTATCTTGATATTATATCTTGATATTATTTCGTGCTGATTATGTTTTCGTGTAAATCGTCAAACAGGTATCGCTGCTGTGCTGCATTTTTTCACGATTTCTGCAATAGCTCTTTCTCAAAAACAAATGCACATATTTTCATCAAACTTCAGATTAGGTTAGTCCGTGATATAAAATGGTGCTGATTACTTTTGTTGTAAATTGGCCAACAGGTGACGCTGCGATACAGAATTTTTCATGATTTTCGCAATGTCTCTATCTTAAAAACTAATGCACAAATTTTCATCAACTTCAAATTTAGTTAGACGTTGATATATGTTGTTCTTTATTACGTTTTTGTGTAAATCGCACAATAGGTGGCGCTGCTATGCTCCGTTTTTCACGATTTCCGCAATTGTTCTGTCTCAAAAATTAATACATGAAATTTAATCAGACTTCATATTCTGTTACACATTCACATAAATAGATCTTTTTTTAGGCTTGGGTGTATACAGCGCGACAAATGTGGCTTTTATGCTCTTTGAGCTGAAAACTTTTCTTGCAGACATCTAAGAGGGTGTATGCCAAAATTCAATTGTTTGTTTCAAAGATGCGATGCTTATATCTCCTTTTAATACGCATTCAGTTTAATGGACATCTTTAGAATCCTTATGATGGGGATGAGCATAGATTGCCATTTAATTCTGGCCCCGTGATAACGAATTTTGAAGTATTAACATGCATGAGATAGAAGAAAGTTTTAGGATTGTCACATCCGACTAGTTTTTCTTGTTTTCGCGTCGGGTTCTGTAACATAACAACAACAACAAAAAAAATAATAAAATAGTTCTCGTCGTCCGAACTGTCCAAAATTTTAATATATTATAAATATAACTGTATCCGAGTACTCTATAAAAATTGCATAAAAATTATGCTTATTTAACAGTGAAAACGTGCGCCGAAGCCAAGCAACACCGTGCTGAAACCGTTTTTTAGCTTTATCGTCGAAATTTTTTAAGATTTTTTAAAATACTTCTACTTGTTCAAACATTACGAAATTTTTGTAATAGATGTGAAATCCAGTCTGTCGAAATGCTGTAAAATGATTGTCCAAAAAAGATACTCTCGTCACGGTGAGGCGCGAAGTGACCTGCGGTCGCGAAACTGTTTAAGAGTGTATATATTCGAAAAAATATTTTTTCACCCTCAACAGCTCAAAATTTTTTGAGACATTTTCAGTCTCACTTTTAAAAGTAAAAACGTGAAACTGGATAAGGTGATTTTTAAAGAGATGTATAAGAGGCCGTGTGATTCCATTTTTCTCTCAGTTCATTAGAATTTGATTTTTAAACAATTATTTTCTCAGTATGACCATTTTTTTCATTCGCGAATCTCCCGCTTCGGAAAATTCGGTTCAAAACGCCAACTTTGACAGCATTTTTTACAATATTTCCTGCATTTATCAGAAAATCGACAAGCACGGCACATTATGTAGTTTCTAAATAAGAGAATTTGGCATTTTGATGTGCTTGAGAGCAAAAATGAATTTTTAAAAAAAATCAGAAAATAACCAGTTTGGATAGGAATACACCCTTAAAGAATTAAAAATTAGTCTTTTAGAAAAGCGATTGCACGGGTGACGAGAAGAAGATCTTAGCTTTAAATACGTATTTTTTGTGAATCGATAGCTCTAAAATTAAGCTCTGAGGGTTCTCTAATTCTAGCTCTAAAATTGAGCTATCGATCGTTTGGCGAAAGGGAGAAAAAGTCGACAGAGAAATCTCTTTTTGAAAATTTTTTTTAAAGAGTATATTCTTAGTAGTTCTAAGAGTTCAATATTATTCTTAGAGTAAACTATATTCTTTTTTAACTGACTGCGGCGTTTGAGACGTAAAAGTACGAACTATAAGAATAAGTCATCCGTTTTTCCGTATTTTAAACTGCACGGGCATTAAAACAAAACGGCAAAAGAAATTAAATGTATTTAGTTTTTCTTTCCTTGTAAAATCCCACTAAATGCATTTAGTTTTTCTTCTGGTTATACACGAGCACGTCTCCGCCAATTAAAAAAAAAAAAAAAAAAAAAAAAAAAAGTCTTTTTTGATGAGTTTTTAATTAATATTTCTGCCAATTATCAAAAAATTAAAAATGTGAGCCTCAGGGTCATCCATACCTGCATTGAACTATTCTCGTATAAATTTTCAGACTTCTGCGGGCAGTAGATTTTCCTAGCCATCGGGAATAACGCACACAAACAGTGATCTTGTCTTTTATTATTAGATATACAGATATTTATGATATACGTAGAGTAAAACCTGTCTTAAAAGGAAACTGTTCATACTCCAGAAAGAAAGATTGCCGTACAATTTTACTTAATTAGCCAGAAACCTGTCTTAAACGGAATATTGTTTCGGTCGCTTACGGTTGCTTTTACAAAGGTTTTACTGTATGGATATAAGGTTAGCCTGGGTAAACGGAACTTGTCTATAACAAAATCTTGTCTAATGGAAAACATTTCATGATCCCATAGAAAGGAATACTTTGAGTGTTTACCTCCTTAGGTAGACGAAAACCTGTATAAAACGGAAACTTTCAGCAGTTATTTGTAATTTTGTCGTAGCAGGTTTTATTATTTTGGTATTCATCACTTAGAAAATTAATTCCCTGTTCCAGGGATTGAAGACCACCCCCCCCCCCTTGTCTCCGCCACTGTCTGAGCCCCTCCAATAATTTTGAAATCTCTACGCTTATGTGTGCAATGGCTCTTCCTAGACCATCCCAAACGTGTTCAATAGGATTGAGGTTCGGGAGTTTTGCAGAAAACAGGAATACAGGTTTACCTGGAAGTTAGTGACCTACGTCATCAATGACGTAGGTCACTAACTCGGTAACTTGGCGATATTTTCAGCTTGGCTAGCGAGTGGCGCAAACAAGGTAACTAACCTACCAGGTAAACACGAGGGGAGCGGACTCGTTGATGACTGATTGTCTGAGTTTCTTATAAAACTTAATCAATATTTCCACGTTCTCTTTAATTTCAGGTAAGAATGCTTATTAACATAATTATATCATTGTTTTCCTTGCATTTATAATGTATGTTTTGTTAATTTCTTTAATCACCCTGCACGTGGTGCTGTTTGCCAATTTTCTTAAATATATTTTTTTAATTTAATGTTTAGCTTATTTTATTACTATTATTAATTTCTTACATGGATTACTAAGGAAATTTTAATTTAGATTTTCTTTCTTTCGTCTGTTGCTAATGTGTTTAATCTGTTTATTAAGTGTTAGGTACTAGAATTTTTTCCAGTCTACGTATAATTAATTGCTAATTTTTACTAATAATGTGACTAATCTTTATATATCTTTTAGATTTTATTGTAAATTATATTATTTTTCGTGGATGAGTGACAATTTTATCCAGATATTTTGTTACATGTCACTAAAAATCTTAAAATTTGTATTGTCAATGAAATCGGCTACTTTTAATGTCATTCTTGTTCGTAATGTTTTTAAGATTGATGCGAAAATTAGGACACATCGATATCAGAGACATAAGGGGTGAGGAGTATAATGGTGTGTAAAGCTTTGTGCTCTTAAATTTTCTTTGTGGTATAACATCATTTGTTAAATATAAAACAGTAATGTGAAACTATAATACAAGTTTAAAAATTTATATTTGTATGAGCAAAATTCCCACTCTTTCGTAAAGTGCTTGTAAATCCTTATTTTTATTTTGTCATTTCTAAAAGCCCTTATAAATACTTTATTTTTCACTAGATGTCTTTGATAGTGCTGTTGCACTTTTTAATCTTTTTACTGTATTTAATGTCTATTGGAATCTTGCGAGTTTTAAAAAACGGAAAAGAATTCCTCATATGTTTGAAACTATAGCATTAAATTTTCATACAATATATATGTTATGTTCTTTTTCTGAACTCTATATGCTGGTAGATGGTTTCCAAGGCTACAGGCTTAAAAACTGACAGGTTGTACATGCAAGCATAAGTAAGTGTTAGTATTCCCCACCCATATTTCATTTATTCATTATGTATTGTCTTGTGCATGTTGTTAACGAGTGGAAAACACAAATGTATAAAGAGTACATACAAGATACAGAGTGACTATTTCACCGTAAGATACGGCTGCCTTAATGATAATTCTATTTAACCGTCATGTGCAGTTTGTTGCTGCGTCTGGCGGTTACCTCTGGCATCTTGGCAGTATAGCTTGGCTTGGCATAATCGCTTTTTCTCAGGTGTGGGAAAATGCATCATTTTACTCGCCACTGGCGAGTGAATTTTCTAACAGGGCGAGTGACTTTTCAGGTTGTCGTTGAAAACTGCAAACTATAGAGGTATGCCAAAAACGTTTTTTTGTTTAGTATAGTTAGCTATATTTTTCAACTTTCCTAATCATTGCAATGTAAACATGGTATGAAGTTCTACTTTATATTAAACTTTCATCTCTTGTTTATATTTCTTAATTTTATAGGAAAAAAATATATGAAAATGCATTGTAGTAATAGTGGCCAACTATTTTTGAGTTGTGTAATTTTATCATTTTACTGGCTGGTAAGATTTTCTGGAAATTCTCCACCCCTGCTTTTTCTACAATACAAGTAACCCCTTTGAACACCTTATATCTTGGCGTTGCGATTTTTCATTTCTCCAGCTCAGCAATGTGTAGCTTTGTTGCTGTTTTGTTTGCGTCACTTCTCATCTCATTCTTCTGTTTCTGCTTAGCTTAGATATTATAGAAACTTCAATAAAGTAAGTTTTAAAATATTTATTGTTTATGGTAGTAGTATATGAAACGCTGTTGAAAAAATGACTTTTCCAAACTTAACATCGATCAAAGTGATTGTTGTGTAACAGAAAAAAATAGCAAACGTGACAGAAAATGCGGCATTTATAAATGCTGTTTTTGCTTCTTTAAAAAAATTATACTACCGTGGCTATCTAGTAGTAATGCGCAAAGTTTGTACAACTTTTTTAACCCTCCGTCTACCAGACGGGTCCATTGGACCCGACAGGTACATACAAAATATTCATTCAAACCAGAAATTTCTTTAAAATAAACTAAGTATATAAACCAGACAAAAATAAGGTAAATAAATAAGTTAAATAGTTTTAAATAAAAATTCTGGTGTAGAACGTTTTATTAAAACTTGAATAAAATTCCCGGTAGATCTAGGGTTAAAGCAGTTTTTTAGATATAAGAAAAAAAAATTGCATGATCGCAGCATCACTTTTAAAATAAGCATGGACTGTATTTTTAATTTTTTATTAAATCTGTGTTCTTTCAAACTTTTTCTTTTCAGTGTCAGTTCCTGTTTTCCTCTTCCTCCATCATCAGTATTATAGCAACTGCAAGTATATTAATTGAATGAATATTGTCTTTGCTGTATGGTTTGATGTTTCACATCATATCATTGACAATACTTTCTCCTACAGATGTTGGCTGAGGAAATGAAAAAGATCTAGAGTTAGGAATGGCGACTTTATTCTAATTCAGGGCGATTCCATGCAGAGAGTCACACACGTAACGCAGGCTTTAATTTTCCTTTATTCAATTATTTATTACATTTTAATGTTAATTCTGATTTTAGGTGGTATGATAAATAAGTTATTACCATATTTTTTAGTTGAAATGTGTGCAAATAAAACTCACAGAAATATATCATTTAATTTCATACTCAAAATGTGCTTTTTTTCTGAAGTAGAAAATAAGCACATTTTGAGTAATGAAATTAAATGATATACTTCTGTGAGTTTTATTGCCACACATTTAAATTAAAAAATATGGTAATAACTTATTTACCCATACCACCTAAAATCAGAATTAACATTAAAATTTAATAAATAATTGAATAAATTCAAATTAAAGCCTGCGTTACGTGTGTGACACTCCCCCATGGAATCGCCCTTCAACATTCTACTTCAGCATTACTTAAAAAAGGTATAATTTTATTTAATGATTTTGTTTATTAAGTAATCGGCTGTTGTCATTTTTTATATTGCTTTTCTCTATTAAAAAAGTTCGAAGTGAAAAATGTTTCGTGCTAAAGCCCCCGCCCTAAAATTTCATTGAATATTTCATTAAGTCTATATTTGTTTTGCCCTGTTTATAAATAATATTTACAATAATTAAAATATTTATACCAAAAGGGTATATAATACAGAATTCTGGTGAAACGAGCTTATTTTCAGAGATTTCCTTGTTATAATCAAGCAGGACGGTCGTTCTGCCAAGCCAAGCTGAAAAAAAATGCTAACCCCGCCAAACAAACAAACGCCAAGAATAAGGCAAGAGACAGTAACTGCTTATTATACTGATGACAACTTCTCCATGTTAAATGAACGAAATATGCCAGCGTAAAATTTCCCATATCAAAAGAAGCAATCATCGCAGAAAAATAAACCAACACTAGAAGGACCTAATAAAGAAGATCTTCAATTTGAGATCAAATGCATCCTCATAAATTAACTATAAACAGAGATATAGATTTTTAAAAATAACGTCGAGATACTGAAAATGACAGATTTAATTTTCTTCGTCACAACTTATGTTTAAATCGAGGTAGAGACTTAAATAATGGACAGAAAAAAGTAAGGATTGAATTTTTGGATAGATATTTACTCAATCTACGTGCTTTTATAAAATTCAGCTTTAAAAACATTAATTTTCTATTCATAATTAGCGAAAAACTGTTAATTAGTTCTAAAGTTTACAAATTATGCCAAATAGCGATAAACCCGCCAAAATATTTTAGAAATCTTATACTTTTCTTTTATATTATCCTTTTGCATTGATTTCATCGAAGATAACTATGGCTGAGATTCAGATAGATTTTTCGCTGTTAGCGAAATGAGTTTGACCAATCAGAAGCCTGCATGTTTGAGAATATTTGCTGTTTGTGGATCCCGGCCTATGTCATGAAAGTTTTGAGTCATTTTTTTTAGTGCCGTGGATGAAGTGCAATGTTTGTAGAAATGTAGGCTAGGATCCAGATAGATTTTTCGCTGTTAGCGAAACGAGAATCGCCAATCAATAGCCTGCATTTCTGCAAACAGCGAAAAGTTCACAAAAATTCAGGCTTCTGATTGATGAATCTCGTTTCTCTGACAGTCAAAAATCTATCTAGATTGCGCACAATGGAGGATATTCCAAATATGGGTTCGAGGCTGAAAAAGTCACGTGATACCGGTAATTTATCGAAGGAACTTTTATCTGATAAGAAGGGAATATACTACTACTTTGCCTCATGAACCGTTTCATTGGCTAGCGGGGATTTACATTACACGTCTACGGAGCCTTCCCTTCTTTACGATAGAAGTTTTTACCTTGACCACGTGATCAAAATGTAGATGGAATATCCTCCATTATGTTGAACACAATTTTGCATTTCCACATCCAGGTAGGGTATTAATTGTCATAACAACAATACATATTCGAAACTATTTAAGGCACTGATTCTGAACTCCTTTGCTATACCTTTCAATATTAAAGAAGTTGTTGTTTCCATAGTAACAGTACTTTTCTGTATTGCTTTCTCTAAAATACAAATATAGAAATTTAACAAAGAGCGCTCAGAATCAACACCATAACAGAGAGCCTTCATACATAAGAGTGGTGATATATGCACAGGAAGCATGCTCATTTCCAGTTTTTGCAGAAAGTATGGCTACAGAGTCTAGAATACCTTGTGTGGAAATATGCTATCCAAACAACGCTAAAAATTTGTATCCCTTAAATGTGCGACGATACTGCTAAAATCCCAAGTATCGATCACAGCGACATCTGCGGGATTTAGTATTACATTGTATAGACTAGCAATATCTTGCAGTTTGAGAAAATATCCTGCAGATGTGATCTGTATATTTCAGCAGCATCATTGCACAGTTAAGGGATACAATATTTTAGCACTTTTTAAAGTATTACAGGGATAGCCAATTTCCACACTATATATACAGCGCCTAGAAGATACAGTGTGGAAAACGGCTACAAAATAGTGCTGAAAAATTGAATCCCATAAATGTACAACGATGCTGAATAACAAGATGTCGATAGTAGCGCCATCGTAGTGATTTAAAAAGGATAGTCATTCTAAAAGAGACTCTTTTACCTATTTCACGGCATTCCTTAACTAAATTAGCTTATAACAGACCAAAATATCTTATATTTATAGTTTCCGATATTTAACATTCTATAATTTTTGAAAACTCAGTGTTTATATTGAAAAGAGTTACGAGATGGCACTCGTATCAGCATATTGCCGCTGAGCATTGTTGGAGATTTATGAGATACAAGTTTTTAGCATTTTTAAAACATTATAGGAATAGCCGTTTTCCACACTGTATCTTCTAGGCGCTGTACTATAGCTCCGTTATAGGTCTAGATTATATGTTGTAGAAATCGACTATCCCAGCAATACTTAAAAAAGCGCGGAAATAATCCCTTAAATGTACAACGATGTTGAATTCCAAACAGCCATTTACAGCGACATCTGCAGGATATTTTTTAAAGAAGACATAGACACGTGTAATGCACCGCTATAGCGTCTAGAATACATACTGTGGAATTTTGCTATCCAAGCAGCGCTAAAAAGTTGTATCCCTTAAATGTGCACTGGCGCTGAAATCCAGGGAGCTGATCGCAGCAACATCTGTGATAAACTTTCAATGTAAACATCGTAATATTACAGCGGGCTTGACGCCAAGCACACAGGTCAGATGTATGTTAATAAAATGTAAAAAACAAATGCTACAGCGTCTAGACCAAATTATAGCGCCTAGAATATATAGTGCGGAAATTGGCTATCCTTGTAATACTTAAAAAAGTGGTAAAATATTGTATCCTTAAATGTGCAACGATGCTGCTGAAATATACAAATCGCAGAGACATCTGCAGGATATTTTCTATAACTGAAAGATATTGCTAGTCTATACAATGTAATAGGAAAATCCCGCAGATTTCGCTGCGATCGACACTTGGAATTTTAGCAGTATCGTCGATCATTTACGGGATACAAATTTTTAGCGTTGTTTAATAAAATATTTCCACACTAGGTATTCTAGACGCTGTTACCAAATCGTCATGAAGTTTTAGGAAATATCCTGCAGATATCGCTGTGATCGACTCATTGGATTTCAGCATCATTTGAAATTTAAGAGATCCAATATATTAGCACTTTTTAAAGTATTACTGGGATAGCCGATTTCCACATTATATATTCTAGGCGCTGTAGCACCGCGGTAGCCTGTCTTTTTCGTTTACCTCGGAGTAGATATAGATGAATTCATTTGTAGCTGTTCCTAAACTGTGGCCAACAACATATAAGGCCAGTTCATAACGTCACACGGAGTTGATTATCTGTACACGGCAACAGACACAAAAAAAAATCGACTCGCAGCTTTGTACTAATCATCGTGTAAAGATGATCCAACTCTGAGACTAACGAAAAAGACAGGATACCGCGGTGGGTCCGATTCTTCTTTTTTTACAGACCGCTGGAGTCACGTGATGCTCGAATGCACCAAAGAAGGTGCGTGAAAAGAGCATCACGTGACTCCAGCGGTTTGTAAAAAAAGAAGAATCGGACTCACCGCGGTAGCCTGTCTTTTTCGTTAGCCTCGATCCAACTGCATGTGACTTTTAAACATCATGAACTGGCCTATTATGTCATTGGTCACGTTAACACCCTCCCTCCTGCGTCCACCGTATATAGCGGCATCTTGTACTGGAGACTGCTAAACGGGCTGCTATCGGTCAAAATCAAGAGAGAAAAGGGCAGAAGAGAGGGAAATAACTCGTTTTTTTTTGGTAACTAGTTTTTCACACGGGAAGATTGACATGTCTGTTCCTCTCCTTTCATAACTTCATGGTGGTGAAATACGCCAAAGCATCCTAAATATCTGAGAAAGTCTTGACTCGCGTTACGAAAATATCACACAAAGCAGGCAGAGCAAAGAAACAAAATCATTCATCGGCTCGTGAATATGAACGAGCCAATGAATGATTTTTCTTCTTTGTTTTGCCTGCTTTGTGTGACGTTTTTCTGACACGTGTCAAGGCTTTCTCCAATATTTAAAGGGCATTGAATAGGCCGGGATCAAGATAGATATTTCGCTATTAGCGGGATGCGATTGATCAATCAGACGTCTGCATTTTTCCGAACTTTTTGATGTTTGCAGTAAACACCGAAAAGCCTGCAAGGATAAAGGCTACTAATTGGTCAATGTAATTTTACTAACAGAGAAAAATTTATCTGGATCACGGACATTAACTTTGGTTGGTTAAAACAATTTTGAATAAAATCAAATCAGGAAGCCAATGTTTGTTAACTTTTCTGGTTAGTTTAATTGAAATCTTCCTCGTCTATTACTGAAAACTGAGTTACCGTACTTTGGACAAAAAATTGAATATGAGTACACGACTTGTGCATATGTCACCACTCTAACACAGTGTTGCCAGATGGGCTACTTTTTTTTAACTCAGATATTTGATTGGTACCACTTTTTTGAAATTGTAAAATGTGCCTTATTTAATGACATATTAATTAAGGCGAAAACAATGGGAATTTTACCGTTTATACTAAGTGCTGGCAATCAAGAAATCTGAATTAAAAAAAAGTAGCCCACTGGCAACACTGCTCTAACATATAAATGTTCTGTGTTATGACCATGATTCTAAGTGCAGTTGGTTAAATTTGAGTATCTGGGCATTAGAGAAAGCAATAGTGGCCCACTGTGGCTGAGTGGATAAGACACAATGCCGCTAATCGCTTGAGAGCGTAGGTGGAAGCAGATTCGAATCCCGCCGTGATCCGCATGTGATATGATGTATGTGTTCAGTAAATCAAACAAACAAACAAGCAAGCAATAGTGAAAGGTACAGTTGGCATGGAAACAACGACTTCTTTAATTCGTATAGAAAATTAATGAATAGTAGTAAATGACTCAAGTTTAAAATGTAGGCAAATGGTCTGGAAATATCAATGGCTCCCATCTAGTATTTCACAAAATTAATTTAATAGATTCACATGATGTATAACTTGATGCAACTCTTAACTAATGAAAATTCTGCAACAAGACTTATGTAGGTAGATCTTTTGAATGAATAATTCAGAATTCTGAGAACAAAACGAAGTTCTTAAGGCTCTTCCTCACACCCCCCTCAAAAAAGGAAATACAATAGAAAGATTTAAGAATTTGGATAGCTTCAATATGTCTGTGATCTTTTGTCAGAGTTCAGAAAAAGAGTCTGGGCATAAAAAAAAACAAATTTAACGAACGATAAGACTATAGATTTCAGGCAATTTTTAACCGAAAAATATTTAATTCTAATGTATATGCGGCTTTAATAATAGAGTATTAAAGATAATCAATTTAGGGGAAATTTTATAGTAAATTAATATCCTCACATTTATGCAAATAGGTATGTATAAACAGGCTTGAGTAAAATTACATATTTATTCTTTCTTCTCTATAACACGATCTAAATGAAGATGAAGTTATATGTACAGTTTATATCTTTAAATTTTTAGATATTTTTTATCAAATATGTTCCTTTATTATGCCTAGAATTGCTAGATTTACAGATCTTCGATTCTTTAGATGCCAATGTGTCTGTGATCTTTTGTCAGAGTTCAGAAAAAGAGTCTGGGCATAAAAAAAAACAAATTTAACGAACGATAAGACTATAGATTTCAGGCAATTTTTAACCGAAAAATATTTAATTCTAATGTATATGCGGCTTTAATAAAAGAGTATTAAAGATAATCAATTTAGGGGAAATTTTATAGTAAATTAATATCCTCACATTTATGCAAATAGGTATGTATAAACAGACTTGAGTAAAATTACATATTTATTCTTTCTTCTCTATAACACGATCTAAATGAAGATGAAGTTATATGTACAGTTTATATCTTTAAATTTTTAGATATTTTTTATCAAAAATGTTCCTTTATTATGTCTAGAATTGCTAGATTTACAGATCTTCGATTCTTTAGATGCCTGCGGGTTTTCATTCTCGGATTAACCGTAGGTATTTGTAAAGGTAAATTTATTTTGCAAAACCGTCAGCAAAAAAAGTTAGAAAAAACAATTAACTGACAGACTAACTGTAAATATATATTTTATTTCGACTCTGTTTTTTACTAAATTTTCATCTTTCGTAGAAAATTTTAAGGAGATATAAATTGAGAAAGACTGATACTTTGAAAGAAGAAATTGACTTTCCTTACTTTTAAATTATTAATCACTATAAAAAATGAATGATAGGTAAACAAAATGTATAATATTGTGTTTGCTCCCTGCTTATAAAGGCTATACAAGGACTAATTTTAATTTGAGCTAGTAGAATTATTTCAGTTATATATAATTTGTTTTAAAAAAAGAACTGATATCTACTAAAAAACAACTTTTCAAAAGTAAAAAATAAGCCAAGCAAAAAAAAAAAAAAAAGAAAAGAAAAGAAAAAAGGTGAAAGTTGTGGCTAAAAAATAGTGTGATATCAAATTTCCAAGCTTATATTGCGGTACTTACTTAACATTTTTTGATAAAAATTTATCATATGTAAGTCGAGTACCTAAGTATGCGTTGATAGAAAGCCTTTTCTCCTTTCCTAAATACATCATAACGTGTTTCTGAAAATTAATTTTTTTTTAAATTATGCATGATGGGCTTGGCGGCCATCTTTCCATATTTTACACAAATTTCTAAGCACTCAAGCTCGTAACATATTTGCATTATTAAGAATTTCGAACTTATAGTTTTAGCTACAGACAGATAAATTAAGAAAGTTTTTTATTTTGAAAAAACAAATTGATTTTTACTGCTTTAACTAATTAATTAATCCCCCTCCGAAAAAAGAGAATCATAAGATGAAACCTGAAGTTACTCCAGCTTTATTTTTAGACACAAATTTTTAGGCACTCATTTCCATAAATTAAAAGAATAAAATGTTTGCTTTAGTAACAATTTCGAACTTCCAATCTTAACAATGAACTTGTGTGCTTAGAAATTTGTGTAAAATATGGAAAGATGGCCGCCAAGCCCATCATGCATAATTTAAAAAAAAATTAATTTTCAGAAACACGTTATGATGTATTTAGGAAAGGAGAAAAGGCTTTCTATCAACGCATACTTAGGTACTCGACTTACATATGATAAATTTTTATCAAAAAATGTTAAGTAAGTACCGCAATATAAGCTTGGAAATTTGATATCACACTATTTTTTAGCCACAACTTTCACCTTTTTTCTTTTCTTTTCTTTTCTTTTTTTTGCTTGGCTTATTTTTTACTTTTGAAAAGTTGTTTTTTAGTAGATACAAGTTTACAGAGACCCCCCAACCCTAGTTTAAAAAGGGGTGGGGTGCTGCTAGTGCAAAAAAGGGCAGTGTTTTATACTTAAGGGCATTTTATTTATTTAAAAACATAAAATTAAATAAATAAATAATCAAAAAAATATTTGCACTAAACTTTACAGTCAGTTAAAATAAAATATCTAATTAATAATTTTATAGTTTTAATTTATGTACTGTTGTTTATTTAATTTTTAGCAAATTATAACATTATTTTTTATTATGAGGAAAATTTTGGATAGCTGCAAAGTAAGTTTGGTTTATATTCTAGGACTGTGTGTGTGTGGGGGGGGGGGGGGAGCTCACTCAAAGGGCTGAGATGACTTGATAGAATTTTATGTCGCAGTGCAGTGATGATGCCTGCCGACCAGTAAATTCTCATCATCACTGGTCCTTGGGACTAGTGCCTTTTTTTTTTTTTTTTTTTTTATTCTAATGCTGCTTAAGGGCCCTTTTTAGATTCCAAAGTGTACTTTTTTAGGCATTTTTTGGATTTTCAAAGCCACTTTTAATATTTAAAATTCAGGGGACTCTTTTCAAGACAACAATGAGGAAGTATTTATTTTGCAAACAAATTTTTTTTAAACAAAAACGAATAAGGGCTAATTTTTTGGATGAGGGGCAAGGAGGGTATTATTTTGTAAATCAAAGGGCAGGAAGGATGCAGCCACCCCCTGAAGCTGTCTAGAGAAAACTCTGATGTTACAATTTTTTTTTACCATTAATATATCAATATAATGCCTCGTCTTCAGCTGATTATGTCATGACTGGGCATTTTATTACCTTTGAAAACAAAGATAAAAAACAATACCCAAAATGTTTCAACAAAATAAGATGCACATAAAAAAAAAAAAATGATTCTTAATGAACATGAATAATGCGTATATTTCAAATCTGGGAAATTTGTTTTCAGCGTGTCATTAAGGGGGAAAAAATGCTTTTACAAAATAACACACTCATTCATCTTTTTTTTTTTTTACACATGAAGATATTCTTCTCTTGTTTTTATACATTGTTTTGGATCCTTCACAAAATTATTAATCCCCAAACAAGACCCTTCACAAAACATTTTATCCCAAAACAGGACCCTTCACAAAATTATTTGTCTCTTAAATAGACCTTTCACAGAATTTTTTCACTTTCAAATTGAACTTTTCACAAATTTAGTCATTTAAAAATAAAATCTGGCCTGTAAGTAAGCAGTTGAACTCACCAAAGAGCATATTACTTAGCTTTTTATACATGAAGGATAGAACATGAAGACATCGATAATTTAAGATTAAAAAAATTATGACTAGAATTTTCACAAAAATAAGAAAAACTTCACAATTTTACAAAAACAGGACCCTGTGAGAAAAGTCTGGACAGACCCCTGCTTTATGTCTCTAGATTTTCTTTGATAATGTAATTTTGATCAAATTTTATATATTATTTTGATGTCTTATGATAGTAAGCTTGGTTCACCACTGTTAATTGGCAGAAATTTTGCTACTGGGAGATCAAATTAAAAAATTGGGTTGTGTTAGAATATGGTTTGGTAAATCTTGTACAGTAGACTCCCTGAAATCCGCATATCATCACAGATGTAAACAATGAAACTTTCAGTTCAGATGTAACAACAAAATTACAGAATTTTTTTACTTTTATATCATTCTGTATGTATTTTAATATGTAATTCTCGATAATATGACTGAACTGATAGTTTTTAACGAAGGAAGTATAAATTTACTTCTAAAAAAAATTAAGATTTTGCTGATATCACTGGTATTACAATCTTTTTACCAAATATATTTATGTATTAATCAAGCTTCTTTGATTATTAATACTGGCTAAACTTAAATAAAACTCCCTTACTTTATGATTTTGATATGAATTACTAATATAGTATCTAATTTATAGGAAAGTTTATTGTTGAAAGTTCATCAAGAAAAATGTGTTTCATCTTTATTATGCATATTTAACTGTGTATTATTACTTACTTACTTGACCTTTACTTTTAATAATTTAATCATTTTTTAAATTATCTTACTATTTATCATTTTAGTTAATTACTTTACTTAATTATTTTAATATTTGACTATGTTACAGGCATTAATTATAATTTTTATTGCATTATTACATTCAAATAACTGTTTTAAAAAAAGATTAAACAAAGCACCAGAAATCTGCAAAATTCTAAAATCCGCACAACCTCTGGTCCCAAGCTGTGCAGATTTGAGGGAGTCTTCTACTGTATTTCATATGTATGGGTAAGTAGATTCATGTATTGTTGGATGGAAGAGCTAACTTCGATTAAATCTCAATTCTAAAAAAAGTAACTGCCATCGTAATTGTTTTTACTGTGACCTTTTCACTTTTCAAAATATGAAAACTGGTAATTTTATAGAGAAATGTTAAGAAACAAGCTGAACTAGACGACAGTTTTTAAATCGAAGAATTATTTTAAGTGCTGTTTAAAATTAAAATTGTTTGGTTAAAGTTTTATAGGATCAAAAACTAAGCATAACAATCTAACCATCTTACGCTGGCACATACTTGACTATTTTGTAGTGTGCAAGTGCAGATGCAATCTTTTTTTTTTTTTTTATTATTATTATTTATCTATTTTTTTATTCAAAATTTACTATTTCAATAGATTTATTTCATATTTTGAAAAAATCCTTTTACCACTTATTGTTGCCAATTATTAAAAAAACATAAATAATATTTCCAAACATCTTTCAGCGGGAAAATATAGTTACATGTGAATATTACAACAGAAAGAAAAATTTAAAATAATTAAGCTGTTAGAGAGGATGTATTTTTTATTAAAAAAGAGTCATAAATGTACCTAATCAATACATAAAAATGTGTATTTTTACTTTTTATATTTTCACATTATTTTTGTTACTACAATTCAAAGTACATAATTTTTTTTTTAAATATTGCATTAAATTTGTCTTTTGTTCTTTGCTGCTACCACATGCCAATGACTCATTACAATTATGTCAGGAGTGAATTCGCTGTGCTGTTTTCATTTAATCACTTATCAAAAGAATTAAAGATTATAGAATTCTGTATCAAGTTTAAAAAGTTAATAAAAATTAGGAAAAAGCATACCCCTAATGCTTGATAATATGAATCTCTCCGTACAACTTAATAGAAATTGAGTTAGGACTAAATAAATGTGTGCTAGGAAGCAGATATGCAAAAAATTTGTTTAGACATGTTCATGAACATGTCAAACAAGTAGGCTAAATTATAAGAACATCATTATTTTTATTTTACAAGCATGCAATAAATGTTGAGCCTTTATCAGTCCGGAACTCACTAAGTATGAAGATAGATGGGTCATGGGTGCCTGCAAGCAGGGCAATTACCCCACCCTGGATTATCAAATTTAATTAACCAAGTTTTCTTTTTTTCTCATGATTTTTGAAAAAAAGGAAAATTTTTTTGTTGAGTGATTTAAAATTATTAACACAAAGACAATTTTTAGTTTTGATTTCCTCTATATGTTTTTGTATTTTAATTCCCATCACTTTTTATGTGATGTAGTTTGTATTTCTATTTTTGTACTTTTTATTGTTTTTTAAATAAAGTTTGTTGAATTCACAAGGTTCTGGAATAAAGAACCGCAGACTGACTTAGGCCACATGGACACACACTTTTTATAAGCACGCTTAATATAAACCTCCAGACCCACATTGTTTAACATTTTCTGTAGTTTCCCATGACATTGAAAGGATGAAGTAGAGAGGATAGAGGTATCCTTCAGAAGCCTATTGAAATTATATGGAGTATAGACGGGTCATGGGTGCCTGCAAGGGAGGGCAATTACCCCGCCTTGGATTATCAAATTTAATTAAACAAGTTTTCTTTTTTTCTCATGATTTTGAAAAAAAGGAAAATTTTTTTGTTGAGTGATTTAAAATTATTAATGCTAAGGCAATAAGGAACTAAGAATTTTCCCTGAATCCCCTGTGGAAGACAATTTTTAGTTATGATTTCCTCTATATGTTTTTGTATTTTTAACCCCATCACTTTTTATGTGATGTAGTTTGTATTTCTATTTTTATGCTTTTTATTGTTTTTTAAATAAAGATTGATGAATTCACAAGGTTCTGGAATAAAGAACCACAGACTGACTTAGGCCACATGGACACACTTTCATAAGCACGCTTAATATAAACCTCCAGACCCACATTGTTTAACATTTTCTGTAGTTTCCCATGACAATGAAAGGATGAAATAGAGAGGGCAGAGGTGTCCTTCAGAAGACTATTGAAATTATGTGGAGTATAGACGGGTCATGGGTGCCTGCAAGGCAGGGCAATTACCCCGCCTTGGATTATCAAATTCTTGTTCAAAATTGATCAATCTGTATGATCTCATCATTGTATAAAGCTAGCTGAGTACAGTTAAAAGACACGAGAATAGTGCATTTATAGTTAGATAATCTATTGCATAGATAATATCCCAAAGTGTTACTTTACTTAAGGGAGGATCTGCTGTATCGGGGCCTATAAATGAAAATATTGCTTTAATGTAAATATTTAAGTATTTTGTAAATAAATCTTCAATTTAATATTATTTGAAGTATTCTAGAGACTGATTCTCAACCTTTTTACATCTTGTCCAGCACCTATACTGGTGGTGGCAGCTTATCCATTAAGGAGTATATATTTTCATGTGTGTTGGATTAAAATCAGAGTGATAATGGCTACAGATGTATGCAATAGTTGGACTAGGTATCTTCAAGCCTCACTTTTTGTGCAGACTCAGAATGGGCCTGTCTTCTTTTCTGGGCTTAAAATTTTTTCTCCCACCCCCTGAAGT
Organism: Maratus speciosus; assembly: GCA_963932465.1. Lineage (NCBI taxonomy): Eukaryota > Metazoa > Arthropoda > Arachnida > Araneae > Salticidae > Maratus > Maratus speciosus. The sequence goes on from OZ010796.1 coordinate 250,527,080, forward strand.
CCAAATTGGACTAACATTTTATTTATTTATCGTTGTAAAAATAAAAGTGTGAGGTCTAATTTAACACCCTCTCTTCCCCAACTTTCAACTATTGAAATTTCAAAAGTGCCAATAAATATCTCTAATTTACTTCAGAATATTACAATTTTCTCCACACTTCTCTTACTTAAGCAACTTTAATTGAAATGTTTGGGGGAGGAATGTAGGAAGGGATAAAAATATTTTATAACTTTGTCATCGAGAGAGCGTCAGTTGGTGTAATTTAGTTAGAATGGTTAGGAACAAGAGAGTGCTCTTTTTGCGGCAAATTTTATTGTTATCCACATTCAATATATTTTATGTTCTTGCTAGTAGAGTGCCTTAATGAATAAGTAGTGGTCACATATACTCAGACTGGAAGTTTTTGTCAAAAATATGACAAATTCTAGAACTTCGCATTACTTGCATCGTCGTGTATGATTAGACAACAGATTTTAGCATGTCACGTCATCTGAGAGTATATAGAAATAAACACCGATAGGGGTGAAGGGCATTTGAATTCTGCTTCCATGATGACCAAGGCTCATTCATGAGTAATGTCTAGAGTTGCAAAAAACCCGCAGTTTTTGAGAGGCGGGAATAAACCCGGGAATTTTGGGGAATAAACCCGGAATTTTGGGGAATATTGGAAATTTTGAAGGAGTTTTGACGATAAACAAAACCAGTTATTTTCCAATTTGAAATTTTTATTTTAATGCAATTTCAAGGAAGAATGTTCCAAAAAGATAGGTTTACTTTATGAATTCACAAAACTTATGATTTTACAGTCTAAGTCTTTATAATTTATTAGCTTTACAACAATGGCGGCTGTAAATAGGTGAGAATTTGAATGTTTCTTTAAAAAAATTTTTTTTTCAGTTTCTGTTGGCTCGCACATCTTGTTTTCAGGCATACTTTATATTAATTTTCTAACGAGTTGCATTGTATTTTTGCATTGGTTTCTTTTAATTTTGTTCATTATCTTTTTTGTTTACATTCGTTGATTCGAAGAACAGAGGGGAAGTTTATTTTCATGTCAGGGATGATAAATCTCTCATTTGCCTCTTTCACTTTTTAGTATCGACGATTAAAATAACAATTTTTTTAATTTCTCTTGCTTAATATTTCTGCAGCTTAAGCCTGTATTTCGTTAGTTTTTATGTAAACCGTGTTATTTTTTTTTTATCAGTTTTGTTCACATTGACAAAAATTGAAATCATTAAAAATAATTGAAAATAATAAATTAAAAAATTTTCATGCTTAAAACTTTCTGAAAACTCCCGGAAATTTTCAAAATTTCCTTCCCGAAAAACCCGGTTTATTCCCGGGAATAAACCCGGTTTTTTCCAGCCTTTTCATCTCTAGTAATGTCCAGTGAGCCTAGGGTGCTTCTATATTCGTGTGCGACATATGAGATATAAAATTTGATTGATTGAAATTACTTTGGACGAAAAATTAATAGCCAAACATCTTAGAGACCATTACCACCAAACTAATAGATTAACTATTCTCACTCGTCTAATCGAAATCATCCAAATATTGCCATTCTGGGTTATTAGTTTGGACAAAAACTTTTTGAACACGTGTCCTGCGCATATGTCCCCACTCTCATATAGACATATATCATATAGATCTTCGCCAATCGCACATTTTGGCCAACTGTGGTTAGAGGGTCTCTATAACATGATGGTGACTAAGGGAAATAAAATTTTATTAGTCAAGACGATTTCGGACAAAAACTAATCACCAATATCGTAGGCACGTGCCAATATTGCTAAGTTAATATTTATTAACACATCGAACTCGTTCCACGTTCTGGCGAGTTTTGTCAAGTTCTGGAATATTGTTTAACATAGTTTGGACAAAAAATTTAGCCTGAGCAACAGCCTTGTGCGTATATCGCCACTGTTTTATAGGTGTTGGTATTGTTTATGACAGCCGATTATGGATTATCTACACGACTGATAGAGGCACGAAGGATGAGTGCCTTTCGTGGAGATCTTTCTAAGGGAATCTAACACGTATTTACATAAGGTTCGAAGGAAGCCACGGAAAACTCCGAGCGATTAGACCGACGAGCGTAATTGGGTTTGAAGCCTCATCTCTGTCAAGTGGAATCTGAATACAGAATTCCCCTGACATCTAGAATTGGCTAGCTGTATTTCAAGAAATAATGCGCGGATTTTCATCAATCTTCAGATTCAGTTACACGTTGGCATAAGTTGTTGTAAGTGAGATTTTGGTGTAAATCGTGCAACAGGTGGTGCGGCTATGCTGCATTTTTCAGGATTTATTCGATTTTAGACATAAATAGATCCTTATTAGGGTTGTGTGTATACTGCCGAACGTGCTTCGCTTTTATGCTTTTTGAGTTGTGAGTTTTGGTGGTGGACATATAAGAGGGTAGGTGTCGAAATAAATTATTTGTTTGAAAAATGCAGTACTTATATCTCTCTTTTAAATGCACACAATTTGACAAACCTATACTTGTAGAATCCTCATGATGAGCATAAATTGTCATTTAATTTAAGCATTGTGATGGCGTATTTTGTAGAATTAACATGCATGTGTGTGTGTCATTTATGATGACCGAGGGACCAGTGGCGTGGCGTCCGGTCATCGCTGGATGCGGCGATGACCAAGCAATATTTTAAAACTCTTAATAAGCTTTTAAAACTCTACGATCCAATTTTAGCAGAACATTTGGAGTTCATGTATAAGTGAAGGTAAGATTTAAAGTTTCTTTTTTGAACATTCAACCATTGAATTTTAGAGTTAATAATTTTTCACCACAAACTTAAATAATTGCGATGACCACCGAAAATTTTCACGCCACGCCACTGCGAGGGACATAGGCCCAAAGGGGGAGTCCTTCTAAAGGAACCTAAACTGTATTTGCGCAAGGATATGCAAGGCCTGAAGAAGACCACGAAAAGCTCCGAACTATTAAGCCGACGGGCGTGTCTGGTTGCGAACCAGGGATGATTCTGTTCCGAATTTTCTGAAATTTTAAGGCATTCGGTTCCAAAAATTAAAAAAATCAGTCATCAGTCCGAATATTCGGACATAAAAAGATCGCGAATTTCGGCAAATGGTCACCAAAGAAAATCAGTTTCGTCAATATTCTCAAGAAAAAAGCGTCAATTTCGTCAAAGGATCGCGGGAAAAACACGAATTTCGTCAAAGGATCGCGAAAAAAATGAAAATTTCGCCAAAAGATCGCGAAAAATGTAAATTTCGTCAAAAGCTCGTGAAAAAATGCAAATTTCGCCAAAAAGATCGCTAAAAGAACACAAATTTCGTCAAAAGATCGCGAAAAAACCTCAAATTTTACCGGAAGATCGCGAAAAAACGCGAATTTCGTTAAAGAATCGTGGAAAATGCGAATTTCATCAAAGGGCTGCGGGAAAAACGCATACTTAGTGTCGGGAGGGTAATCCGCCTCCTTCGCCCCTCTGTTGTAACCTTTCAGAAAGTTTAATGTGAATTTCAGAAAAAAAATTTCTACTCAAAATTACCCCTGTTGCGAACCCACCACCTCCCGATTAAAGGCGAATACCATATATGTATGGTCCAATGCAATTTTTCGGACACATAGTTTCATTTTGGGCAAAAATTTTTGTCTAAGCAGCGAGTTTGTGATAGATCTAGTGAGGTAAGTTATGAAACATTAGCTTGGCGATAAAGGCAGGATCGCCATAATACTTCGAGATTCGCTAATCAAATTTTATATCTTGTAGTTGGTAGGTTGTGTTTATGACGGTCGATTATCAACACGAGGGATATGGACCCAAAGGGGGGAGAGTGCCTTCCGTGGTGGTCTTTCTAAGGGAACCTAACCCGTATTAACGCAAGGCAATCCAAGGTTCGAAGAAAAAGACGGAAAACTCCGAACGATTAGGCCGACGGGCGTGATTGGGTTCGAACCCAACCCCTCCCGTCTACCAGCTTCGAGAACAGAACCTCTCGGCCACTTTATATCTTGTATGTTACCACTCACAGAAAAAAGGCATCCTATTCAGATCAGTACCGCCTAGTTCTAGAATGTAGGTTTCTAGAATGTCAGCGTTTGGACAAAAATTTCGGCGAACATGCGCAAACAAAATGAACTGAGGGTAAAACAATCTTTCCCGGCAAAGCGAATAGCCGCGAAGCGTTGAGCCTTCGTTCAACGACATATGCTTAAAGAGCCGTAACTACGCAGGTCAGGCGAGATCAGTGTTGATTTCAGGGGGGGGGGTGATCTCATTGCTCCGTGGGGGGATGTCCCCACCGGAGCAATGAGATATCCCCCTGGAAGATTTGAGATTTTGCGTTTTCAGTGGTCAAATATTGCAATCCCCCCCCCGGAACTCTATAGTGTCCCCCCCTGGAGCTGCAGAAATCCCTTCCGGAGAAAAGTGTCTGAATTCAACACTGGGTGAGATGGTCCGCGTGCACCCGCTAGCATTTGTGTCCTATGGACAAAACCACGTGAAGCCGCTAGGAATAACCACTGTCATCAAGGAACATGCGCTTCCCCTCGCATGCTACATGACCTGAGCACCATGCACCATTGAATGTCTGATCATCACGAACAACAAAACTCCCAGCTTCAAGAGGGGAACGGTTCTGAGTTTGACCCTAGCCTCAGGTTGTCCGCCCATTCAAAAGGAGACCGGCCTGAGACTGTAAACCCGAGGTTCCCCGGTGCGCAATTTCCGAGCACTCAGATGCTTCTCCCCCGTGCAATGTGCCCCCTATCAGGAAACCGTAGATGCTACATAGTGATCCCGGAAGTCCACGGAGCTCTCCTCCTCCGAGCCCCGTAGTTGGTCTATCACTCGGGAATGGGGGATACTCCATCTACGTCGTGATCACGTGGTCAAGGTAAAAACTTCTAGCGTAAAGAAGGGAAAACTCCGTAGACTCAATGTGACCTACCCACCAGCCAGTGTAACAGTTCATGGGGAAAGCAGTAGTAGCTTCCTTTCTTATCAGTTAGAAGTTCTTTGGGTAAATTACCGGTACCACGTGACTTTTTTCAGCCTCGAACCCAGATTGGAATATAGTCCATTAGTTGCGTTAAATCACAGCCTCGAACCCAAAGGGAGAATAGGGTCAATATCCTTGTGCTACCTGGGCAAGAGATCCTGCATTGCGTTCCTGCGCACCGTGTCGACACTAGAGAGTCTCTGAGTCTTGCTCTACAGAGTACACAATGCTTCACTATTCGCCGGCCGCTATCTAGGAGGCTGGGATTTGTACATATCCAGCCACGACCAACGGCAAAACAAGACCAGTTCATGACTTACCAATCACCGTGTAAAGATGATCCACTTCGTGTGACGTTTTAAAAGTCATGAACTGGCCTTGTGTATCGTTGGTCGCGATCCGGCGCCTCCGTCAAGTTGAAAGCTCTTCCGGCCTCCAGGTTCTCTCCCCCACTCAAGGGGTTGATTACGGACAACCGGGAGGGGACGAACTTCGTATTAACAAAGACTTATATTAAAGAGATTAGGTATGAGAGAAGCGACATATGCGGTATCATATTTGGGATAGGATTATGGTACTTCGTTAGTTTAAATCTTACGCTCGTTCGTAGGATAGGCGTATTTACGATCTATCTTAGGGCACCGCAATCTCATTGATTCTGATTGTGAAAAAAAAATGCCTAGGTTTGCAATAGTCTGAACATCAAATATCGCCATTCTTATATAGGGCCATGCACAGACTTCTCATATAAGTAGACTCAGAACTGGTCACCTTTTCTTAAGGCATACATCTCTGCCCACCGTTACGTGATGGTGGGTATGGGTGCAAGAAGTCCATCCAAGACAAGACTGAAAAGTTTTCTGAGTACTATTAAAATAACCAAATGAAAGTGGGTTAGAAGTTTTCTATGCGTTGCATTTTGGCTAAAAATTGATCTCCTGCAATAAAAGAAAGTGATTAAAAGTTCTTGATGGTAAAATTGCTATTATTTAAGTATATAAAGTAGAATTTAGTATCAATCAAAAATCTCTACAAGACTGAAATCAGTCCTGAGACTGAAGGTCTCGTACCCATGATGATGGGCAGGGGAAGCGCGCCAAACCGATTTTTCTCCTGCAAAAGTCTACTCGTAATTTCCCCTCCGGATTCTGGCCGAAAGTTTATTGCATCAGCATTTCTCTTGAGTTGCTGCACTTTTGCTTTACTTTATATTTTCCGGCCGTGTGTACTTTTAACACAAATAAACTCCTGCAGTAGTTAACAGCACGACAGCTCGTAGTTTCACTTTCGCTTGTATATTTACGGTTATTTTATTGCGAGAATGTAATCTGAAAGTTCATTTATTATAGGAACCGATTTTAATTTCTCGAAAGAATTCACGAGCCGCCATTGTATGGTGCACCATTGTTCAGGTCCGAATGGATGATTCCTTCTCGTTTTCCGATTCCAAAAACTGATTAACATCGTCTTCCGTTGACACAGGAAACGCAATCAACGAAAAGATAGGAAGCCGTAACCCATCACTTGTTCTAGATCTCGATCAATTTTTCACAATCATCTTGATCTTGTTTACAGTGCTTTTGTAAGAGAATTGAGACATAGGCACAGAGCCCATCACGGGCTCTGTCCCTATGTCTCCATAAGTTTTTGTCCAAAATATCGCAACTCACAATACAGAACTTACCATACATGCATAGGCGTAGCGTCGGGGAGGAGGTGGCGCATGTGCTAACCATTCTGCACCCCGGGATCCAAAACAGAAGGAAGGCGTAGAGGGCGCCAAATGGAGATTTTTTTTGTCGTTAGATACAAAAATGCATATATATCTGGAATTCGCATAAAAATGTCTTGCGACTGGAAAATCCAAAGAGAAAACTGAACCAAATGCATTAAAATTTAACAACGGATAAAAAGTATCACCTATAATAGAAGATTGCATATGAATTAGGAAAAAGAGCTGTTCATTTTCTCATTACAAATGTACCATGTCTACGACTTAAATCATTTAAAAAAGTAAAATTCTTAGTAGAATCCTTAAATAAAAGAGTGTAGCATTTGTAGTGGTTTAGTGAAAAATCTCGCAAAAGGCGCCATGGCTAGTAAAGTCACCCCTTGCAAAACGCTGTCCTGTTCCGTTTGGTACAATTCTTTTTTGCAACCAACCAAATCCATTCTTAGAGGAGTAGTGCTTGGGCGACTGCCCGTGATTAAAAAAATCTCACCCAGCGCGCCATGGCTAGTAAAAGCCGCAATTGCCCCTGCCTTTAGTCTCCCAAATTATTTTTCTCATCCTTTTACCATTTCTAAGTAGGCACCAACTGAAAAATTCCGCCTATGGCCTTTTACTAGTTACTTTTTTTAATATCCAGATCCAGCCTCAAAGGGCGTGAGGGCCGGCCAATGACACTAAAGACTAAGGGGTGAAATATATGCAAGATAAAATAGTAACCCTCTTTTTTTTTCTTTTTTAACAGTATAATATTTGTAGAGGGGCAGGGATGGACATTCATAAACTCATTTCCATTTCGAGTAGCGTTCTCTCTTTTCCTAATTCGAAGCAGCTTGATTTAACCTTTTCGAGGGCGGTGTCCTTAAAAAAGGACATATAATTTTAATTCCAAAACTGACAAACGGCACCAAGAATATTTAATTAAAATTTTCCTATTGTAATATACGTAAAAATAAGCAAGCTCGTATTTTCTAATAAATTCATTTATAAATTCCGGTGTCAGTCCATTATTTCACCAGTTTATAAACAGCGTTATTGCGCGACAGTAAGGGTTAAAGTGGATTACTAAATGGATCCGTCTTATAATTGTCAGCCTTCGAATTCGGAAATCACAAGACCAACCTTTGATGTTATTTTATAAAAAAAAAGTCTGAATTTTTTAGAAAAAAACCCTTATTCTAAACAAAATCATAAGACGAAATGCAATATTTCAGTTTGATTGTAACTTTATTCTATTTCATAGACTCGATAAATATACATAGATGTCGGATAATCGGGAATCTACTGTACCATGATTATGTTTTAAGAAAAGGGTTTCTAGTGTGATATTTGCTTTCAAATCGTTGTAAACTTCAATTAAAAAAAAAAAAAAATCTCCTTATTATTAAAAACAAGTCTAATATACTGATGATAAAACAATTTTATTTTTGTAAGATGGATTAATGTATCCATTATCATAGAGATTTAAAAAGGAAGCATTATTAGATTAAATTTTTTTAATTAAAAGTAACTAATATTAACCTCATTGTAATCCCTGATAATTTTATGAAGAAATGTTTCTTATAATATTCTTATATCAAGATGAAATGCTCTGACTCATTTTTAACTGTAAAGACATTAAATTTACAGGCTTGACTATTGAAGCGATTTTGAATCGAATAGCGTTTTCCATTTTTTTTTTATAAATAAATTACTTCTCTAGTTATAAGCGATTTTTATCATGTGACGGCAGGTTTTTCCCCTTTACCAGTGCTATTGTATATTGAAATTCGATTCAAAACACCAACTTTGACAGTATTTTCTGAAAGATGTTTCGACTTTAACAAAAACTGGAAATAGCCATTCGATTGCACAATTTCTGAATAAGAACGCCAATATTTTTTTGGGGGGGTGGGGGAGAGTTGTGCAAAATTTATTCCGGGCACAGTTTTTACTTCGCACGGCCCTGGTGCCCCCCCCCCCCCATCCAAAATTTCTGGTCACGCTAAGCTTATGTATACATGCTTAAACAAGTAAAACATGTAAACAAACATTAGCTTGGGAATTTCCAAGCAAGTATTTACAGATTTTGATTCTGTTTCCCAGTGCTGTAATTACCGCACGATTCTTTCGCGACATGAAAAACCAGGTTCCCTGAATTTTTCTCTCGCCTCTTACATCTCTGTGCGCCCTCCGAGAAAAATGTAGTCCCAACTAACAACACACACAGACAGACGTTTACCAACATTAATAGTATAGACTAGCTGGCTTCGCCCGCTAGCGGGCCCTTACTTTTTTGTAAAATCTCGAAGCGAACGAACTTCGAACCGTGTCCCTGCTGACTACGGCACCGTATAGCAGGAGTGCTGCGCACGCACTGTGCGGCCCCTCCTTTAAAACGAATCTGTAATGTATACGTAAATCTCGAACCGAGTCACCGCTGCCTACGGCACAGTATAGCAGGGGTGCTGCGCGCGCACGCACTGCAAAAATCTTATAATCCACATCCCAGGGCTTTCCAAGGATATATCACATGAGGGGTGTCTACAAAATTTAGAAAAATGCTCCCCTTGGGTGGAAAAGTGGGGGTATGGACACTGGAGTTGCATATTATAATGAAGCGGTCACAGGCTTTTCGTACGATATATCACATGAGGGGCGTCGGCTAAATTTAGAAATGTAGCACCCTGGGGGGGATTGGGGGGATGGACACCGGAGGTCCATAACATGATTCAGTGGTCACAGGCTTTTCCAACGATATATCACATGAGTGGTGTCGGCAAAATTTAGGAAAGTGCTCCCCGGTAAGGAAAATGGGGGGGGACACCGGTGGTGCATAACATGAATAAGTGGTCACAGCCCTTTCTAACGATATGTCACATGACGTGTATCATTAACATTTCAAAAAGTGCACTCCCCGGGTGGGCAAAATACGCTCCCCCTCCCCCTATTTTTGATGCGGCCTCATTTTTTAAATTTTTGTTATGTGTTATGATCTATTTTAAAGTTTTAAACAGATTGCCTTGTTATAATTCCTAATTTCTTTCACGCTCCTCCCCCTCCCCCCACCCCGAAATGTGATGCGCTATTATTTTTTATCATGTTTTATAAACTATCTTATAGTTTAAAACAGATCGTCTTGTTAGATTTCCTAATTTTAACAAAATCGTGTTCTGTTAGTTCCACATTCCGCCACCACTGTATTCTTAACAAAACTGTACCTGAACTAAACTCTGTTAAACAACTTATCAGTAGACATGTTACTCGAGGGGCTTGCGGTCTTAAGCAAGAGTTTAAGATATTTGCTGAAATTACTATTCTAAAATAGTGGTAGCTAAACTTTTGACATTTTTATATTTAATAAGTAGCATTTATCTCAGGACTCCATAAAAAAAACGCACCTAAACGGTAAGAAACGCTATGGTTTTTTAAAAAAAAATTCTAGCATCCTCCCCCCCCCACCTGAAATTTCACGTGCCATTCTTTTTAAAACTTTTCTTACGTGTTATAAACTATCTTAAAGTTTCAAACAGTTTCTTGTTTAGATTGCCTACTTAAAATGAAATCGCAGTCTGTTAGTTCCACATTCCACCACCAGGTAGCACACTCTATTTTTAACAAAGGTGTATCTGAAAGAAATACCTTTAAACAAACTATCCGTAGATGCATTCGTCAGGCGGTGTCGGTCTTAACCAAGAATTTAAGATATTAGCTGAAATTACTATTTGAAAATAGTCGTAAGAAATGATCCAATTAATGATGTAATGATAGCTGATATAATTAGTCATCACAATCTTTTTAGCAGATACTTTTTTTCTTCTTCAACTCCCCCCATTTTTTTCTTATTTATTTATTATTATTATTATTATTATTTTTGCTGTAAAAATTGGCCCTATCAAAAACTTGTCAACATAAAAGTTGTAGATAGTATTAAGAAGATTTATAATAAGTTAAAGTGAATTTGATATATTAAGAATTGATGAAGTTATGATTTTTTTTCTAAATAAAATCCTGTTTTTTTCGCCCCTCGAGCCCATTTTTAATTTTATCAAAAATTTGTGATACATAAATTTTTGGCCCTTTCCCTAGAAGTAATAATAACTTTAAACTGATTTGATATGTATTATAACTAAGAAGCTATGGGTTTTTTTCTTTTTCACAAAACCCCTCCCTATTTCCACACCTTTGGTCCAATTTTGCCCATTAACGAACTTGACCAAGATTTTCTGCCCATTGATTTTATATATCAGTTAGGAAGAGATTTGTGCAGAATTGTGGAAGTTATCGTGTCCATAAAAAAGTGATACAGATACATAGATATATAAAGATTTGAACTGTGGGTGGTTTTGGGTTCTTGGGGTCATGTATCTGCAAAAAATTTTCAGAAATTCCAACATAGGAGAGAATGTAATCGGTAGTATTTCTTACGAAATCTACCTAGGAATAATTCGCAGCTATACATTTTTATGAAAAAATGAAAGAAATTCACAGAAATCAATATTTATATTCTGAAGAATCGAACAATGTTTTTCAATTTCCTATAAAAGGTGCATATCTTAAATTGTAATCGATTACTTCCGCATAACAATCTTTTGTGATGAACCCCTGAAAATTAGATTAAATTAGATATTTGACACTATTATCGGAAAGATTTGATGCTTTTATAGAAAAAGGGGAAACACTGCTCGATTGCTTTCTATCAGAATATGGCAATTATTTCTACTTAGAAATGAAAAGGATTTCATAAATGTGCAGAGCAGAGCTTTAGCAAGGGCAGCGTTCATGATACAAAATAAATAGAAAAATCACTAACGTGATTTTTATTCTCGTATGCAATAGAAGACAAAAAAAACCTCGAACAAACAAAATCTTGCTAGCTAATAACAGAATATATTCTTTTCAAATTAGATAGTAAATTAAAAAAATAAATAAATAAAATTATCCTACTGTCACAAAAGAAAATCGAACTGAAAGCAAATTCATTGTTCAGTCTCTTGAGTGGGGTTGTATCAATGCGCGCTGACATAAATTTGCCAATATTATTAGAATAGAAAAACAGGATTTCTGTTTTCCCTTCATTTTCATTCTGATCAAAATAGCATTAACATGATTTGAAATAGAATAGAATACGTAATTTTGAAGGAGGAATTTTTTTTCCCTATACATGAATAAATAAAATTTTTAAACAGAGCTGGGCTCCGGCGCAAATTAAGCCCTGGTTCCATCTCTAGCAATTTTTTCACAATTAGTTGTTTGATTGTTTTTTCTCACTTTTTTTTTTTTTTTTTTTTTTTGAGCCTCCACTACATCCTGCTTTGGCGTTCTTAGATACATCATAACTGGAAATTGCATGAGCTATTACGTTTTCACTTTCACTTGAGCTAGATGATGAAACTGCATGATCATCTGGGACAATAAATTCAGAACCGCTAGATCAGTGGTTCCCAACGTGGGGCGTACGCCCCACAGGGGGCAATATGGCTTTTCAGGGGGGCAATTTCAAATTTCTTATTAACAAAATTTCTGTCATTTTTTTTCCCTAATGAGAGGCCCTAGTCTAAAAATAGAAATAATAGATGAAAAAATTTGAAAATAACTGTATAAAAATTAATTTTTGAAACTCCAAAATACACTGACACCGGAATAGTTATGAGATTTTTTTTTACATATTTTTACACTTTTATCTATTAAAAAGGACATTTAAATTTTTGTGGTTGTAATATTATTTTAGTAAAACACACCTCTTTTTATATTATTTTTTTTTAACTTTTACATCTATTCATAGTACAATATACCCCGTGAAGAAACTTCCACATATGAAATTTTGTAGGATATATCTAAAATTGACTATTTGGACATGTTTAACCTAAAAAATAGCCCCACCAGTGGCCGAGAGGTTCTGCTCTCAAAGCTGGTAGACGGGAGGTGCTGAGTTCGATCCCAATTGCGCCGGTCGGCCTAATCGTTCGGAGTTTTCTTCGGACCTTGGATTTCCAAGCGTAAATACGGGTTAGGTACCCTTAGAAAGACCCCACGAAGGGCACTCCTCCCCCCCTTAGGGTCTATATCCCTCGTGTTGATAATTGGCCGTCAAAAATCAACCAACCTAAAAAATGTTTTGAATTAGCTAAATGAGGTACTACTTTTATGAAATTAGAAAGTAAGCTTCTTATGGTTCTTCTGCAAACCACATACACAATATATAAACTAGATTCATGACATATCCATTTTAAAATTTAAAATCGGAGAAACCATGGTGTCCAAATAATAATAATGGGAAAAAGAAAGCCCGCTATCAAAGAAGCATGTTACGAGGGGAAAGAAAAATAGTTACTTAAAATGGCATAAAAGCGCGAATCCTCAAATGTTACTTGTGAATTATGTTATCCAGACAGCCTTGGTGATAAACAAATATCACTTTTTCTTAATGAAGTACTAAAATCCATTATAAAATGTATCAATTCTATCAGATGTAATACAAAATGTGAGAGAGATTTCAAGAAATTTTACGAAGATTAAAATGTAGACTATTTATCACTTTTAAATTTGAGGTAAGATGAAAAAATAAATAAAACTTTTGAAGATGTAAAGAAGAAGATCCATGAACTCATTGAATAATAGAGTTATGATAAAAACATACTTGCAATAAAAAATATGATTTCGATAAATTAAAGAATATGAAATCACTTATCAGTGTTAATGCTATTTTCGAATTCTTCCAGGAAAACAGAAGTTTATTTTTGATATAAAATTAAGATTTATATGATAGAGAAGTGAAGGGGGGACATCATGATTTTACAGATGCTTAGGTGGGGTGCGGTTAAAAAAAGGTTGGGAACCACTGCACTAGATGTATCACCTGCTTCTTTCTCTATAACATTATTATAGGTTTCAGACCCAGAATTGGAATCAGACATCTCTTGCATCAATTTTCAGCTTTTAGATTTTACTTAACTGTTCATTTACAAATGGCATATTGTTGAATTTACAAAATATTAAAAACAATTAAGTTAGCAACAAAGAATGAGATTGAAAATTTACATTAAAAACCCGAGTAGTTACTTGCTTTTAATATTGTAACATAGTCTTTTTAAGTCACAAACTCATAGGTTGCCTGCAACTAAAAAGATTTATAGCAACAAGTATAATGCAATGATTATTCCATCTAGTCGAAGAGTCATAAATTAAAAATAAAGCTTATTTTAAGAATTCTTGCAGGTGTCCCATCCCACCCTAGTCTCCCCTACATAAATTGATATGTCTAACTTAAACACATATAAAGCAGAATGAGTTATATTTAAAGCATTCATTTGGACAATTTATTAAAATATTATCAGGATATGAACACAATATTTGTACTTAAAAATAATTTTTCTCACTGTGCTTCTCTGAAAAAAAATTAAAAAAAGTGATTAATCATTTAGTGGAACATAGTAAGCCAACGAAATAACTACCAGTTTTACTTATAATTTATGTGCATAAGACACATACTAGCAATTTAGAACTCATTGAATGAACTAGAGCCAGTCATGTGCATATTCTTGTCAAAGCTTGTTCCAGAAAAGGTGGAACTGAGTGAAATAAAGAATGGGGGATTTTCTCTTGAGTCACACTCAGATTAAGGTCCATGTAACTAAGAAGCAGTTTGTTAGTAAAATGATTTAGTTACCTCGCAAAATGCATCATTTTTTTTTTTTTTTTTTTTTTTTTTCAGTTAAGTTCATGCGACCACACAGACAAAAAAAGATGTTTATGTGTGGCCTATAACTGATGATATAAGTCTTTTATACTATACAGAGATACAGGAAAGGTGTGTAAAATGGAAGAACTCAGACATGGACAGATTTGTTTCTTATGTGGATCAGCATAATTATCACAGAACTGCAAAAAATCCTGTAAAGAAGCGAACTTGTTTATATTTCACTTTGCCCTATATTGGGGGGGGGGGGGGGGTAAAGTGATAATTTTTTACTATTATGTTACATCTTTAATAATACATCACAGAAACTCAAGAATAAAAAATCGAAAAAAAAAAAAAAGTCAAGTATTATAAATTGTGTAGTGTAAAATTTCGGAAAATTGCAATTGTCTTTAAGTACTTCACTATGCCCCCACATTTCCCAACTACAATTTCTATTTTACACAAGCAGTTCCATAAAAAAGCAACTTTTTGAATTAAAGAAAAAATATATATATTATCATTTGATACGAGTTTTTACTGCTTTTAAATTGTGTCACATTCTAATATGAGAATGGAGAAACCTTTATCATAAATAATTCAAATAGCTAAAAATATATACATAATACATAAATGAAGTATAATTAATAGATATGTATGTGATCAAACATTGATTTTTCTTCTAAGCGATATCAGTTTTAAATTCATTTAATAAATGTGAAATGAGATTTAATAACAAACGCAATATGGAAATGTAAATAAAAACATATCTTGGTTTTATCTGGTCGAATTCGAATAAAACAGTCGATTTGGAACAAAACGAATTTATTAATTTTACATAAACAAAATACGTTTGCGCCAAAATAGCGATTCCTAACAGTATCTATCAACCCTACTACCTTACTGCTGCAGCCCATTTGGGAAGCGACTCAAGAATGAAAGGTTCCATTCTCTCATTGGTTGATCAGAAACCGGTCTTGGCTTCCTTCTCATGTATGATTTGGCGATGAAATGCAAGCACTTTGAGAAATATCGTACCTAGTTAATTCATGCTATTTTGGGGAGAGATTTCTGTGGATGAACTTGTCTAGTGGTTAACGCCCTTGTCTAGCAAGCTCAAGTACGCGGGTTCTATCCTCCCGGTTACTTTTATATTTTTTATTTGTGTTTTGTTTCGATTTTTATTAAGTTGGTTAATAAAGATTTATCGACTTTTATTATCCGTTCATTTCCAACAACTTTTTTAATTGTCAATTAAATAATTAAATAAAATTTTGATTAAATTAAGTTTTAATTGTTATTAAATAAAATAAAATTTAGTTTTAAATAAAACTGAAATTTAAGTTTTATAAAATAAAATTTAGTTTTAAATAAATTTCAAAATTCATATAAGCTATTTTTTTATGAATTAAAGTGAACATTTATTGTAATTAAATAATAATATCTCCTAAACTTACATACATTATTTTTTCCCTTATAACTTTAGTATCAGATAAATATTAAATTAGCAAAATTAATTTTTCAAAGTTTTCTTTTAAAATTAATTAGTATTTTTCATACAGAAAAACTTTATTCATTTATTATCAAATGCTTTGTAATTTTTTATTACGTATAAAATAATGTTAATGAAATTAATTTTTAAACTCATATTACTTATAAGCTATTTGTTTCAATTTCTTAAAATGAATATTTTTGAAAATATAATGTTATTTCTTACACTTATATAAATATTTTTATTTTTATCTTATATTATTTAACAATATATCTGAATACATAACTATATTCAGTTTATTTTATTTGAAAGTAAAATTTTATTAATTTATGAATTCATATTAATAATATTATTAACTTAGCAAGTAATTAATTATTTAAACCAATTTGTAATTGTTAAATACTTTTTATTAAAATTTCCTAAAAAAATTTTTATTGTTATTATTAAAAAATTCTAATAAACTACTTTTCAAAACAATATATATATTATATATATATTATTTGAAAACTCAGTCAAAAACATAAATTATTTTTATTAAAAAATTATTATAAATTTCCCCTTCACTATTACCACCCTAAATATTTGAAAACTAAATTAAAGCTATAAGTCCAAGTAATCATTAACTAGAAATATTTAATGCGACAAAATACATTATAAAAACTTCTTATAGTTTTTGGTAGTTATTGCTCAGATATTATTGTTTTGGGTTCCAACTTTTTTTTCTTCTTTTGGGTGTGTGAAAAAAAAAAAAAAAAAAAAAAATCTGTCATTATTATTTAATTTATTTTTTCATTATATTTCACTACAAGTGTGAGCTATGATTTATTTTAGCTTGACCTTTTTCATTCACTATCTACGAAACACTTTATTTTTAGATTTTTCTTTTCTTTCTTTTTTTTTTTTTTTTTTTGCCCTATTTGTTATTTTGCAGCAATAATAAATAGATATTAATATTGCAAATTACTATAAGGGCAAAGTAGAATTTAGATGATCTAAATCCCTTTCTGACAATTTTGATTATTTGAATACTAGTTTGGCCATTTAATTATTTATATTTACGCATACAAACTGCCATGAAAAAAAAAAATGCATACAATTTGACTGAGTATTTTTATTAATTGTTTTTTATATATTTATTATTTTTTTAAAACACATCAGCTATCAAGGAAGGGGAGGGGGAGTGCTTGAGTTTACTGTTCTTTGCACAGATAACTACAGTCAAAACACATAGGTAATTAAATGCAGTTGCGTAGCCAGGATATTATTTCAGGGGGGGGGGGGGGTCTAATCCCCTAAGCTTCTCTCCTCCTGATGCAAAGCTATAAATTAAAAACTATTAATTTTACTTTTCGCATAAATATCAATTTTATACTTTTAAAATATGGGATATGTTTTTTAAGTCTAATTTACATACACCTGTATATACAAAAGGAATAATGTGTAATGTGCAATTTAAAAATAATAAGTCTAAAATATTTAAATTGATTACTTTCTTAAAAGAAAGTCAGTTCTATCAATTTTTTGCAGGGAAAAAAAGATATTTCTAAAAATACCATATCATTGTTTTACGTGAATCACTTTATATGAAAAATAAATTTAAATTCCTTACATGTCGGAAACAAAATTTAATATGATTGCAACATAATACTTGAAATAATCTCAAGTGACACTTGGCGATTTGTTTTGGTGGTGAAATGAGATGTGCCCTCTGATTTGTTAGGAAGAAATGTCTACCACTGCTGAATAATCAGGTCTTGTAACCTTAAGAAGTAAATCACGGGATTTTTGTTTCTTCTCAACCAATGGGAGAATGGAACCTTTCACCCTTGAGTCTCTTCCCCCATTTGCCATATAGATTATGGCAACTTCTCGAGGTAACTAACCTACCGGGTAAACCTGTATTCCTATAATCATGAACATAGAATAGAGAAGGACTTCACACGAAATAGTGTGAATATCGTGTCGCGATTTTGGTCTTGAATGAAGGGATGGCAACGGTTAGAATACAACCGTGTACATACCAGCGCCTCTAGCGGACAACGTTCATTGGCTGGATCTCATTGATCAAAGAAGTTATTGGTAGAGCAAATTGAAGCAGACGAAACCGAGTACAACCGTGCGACATAGCGCCATCTATTAGACAAATTTTCAAGGAACGGTTTTCTTCTTCTAAAACCTATTTCGTGAGAAGTCCTTCTCTATTCTATGTTCATGCCTATAATGTAACGGACTCGGGGTTCGGAGGCCAATTCATACGGCGAATATCCTCTTCTTCAATAAGGGTGGGATTACGGTGCCTCGCTCGACCGTATCTTACGCTCGATCGTAGGATAGGCGTTCCTGCGACCAGTCGTAACTTGGTATTACGGTGCTTCGGCGCAAGTCCTCGTGCTTTGGCGTAAGTCCTCCTGCAGTCAGCCAATCACAGGCCGCAGTTACATTTGTTGTGGTTGCGCGCGCATCCACTTGTGTCTTAACTTACGGCTGCTTCCAAGCTGTCGTAAGATCGCGAGGCACCGTAATGCCGTTTACGTTTTGTTTATATCGTAAGTCTCTAAGTTGATCTTAAGTGAGGCACCGTAATCCCAGCCTAAAATCGTCAACAACGTGAGCTCTGTGTGGCTTCGCATTATCGCCCATAAACATGGTCCTCGCGAGCCGCGATTTTGGAATCTTCCCTCGATTCGCGCATTTGGCGAAGCAAGCTTGGCGTGGTCAATGGCGCGGTTGAAAAACCGGTACTCTGGGTTGCTGTAAACGATACGTTCCCCGCCCGCTAGAAAATATATTGCCATGTGGTTTTGCACGGGTATTTTTGTTAGGGATTTGATGCAGTAAGTCTTTTTTTTTTTCTTTTTTAGTGTGTAAAACATATCTATATCATATTTTTCTTGTTGCGAAGGTTTAATTTGTTGTTTTAATATAATTGTAATATTTCATGTTGCTACATCGTGCTACAGTTATATACATAACACCTTTTGGTCATTGCTTATCATGAAGTACTTAATTTAGTGTTAATTTTCCTTCTCCTTTTTACCAGGAAAAGTGGGATCTATTTTTTTAAAATAAAGGTGGCTTACAGTTAATTTGCATTAATTTATTTTTAATGCATTCATAAATGTTCTTGGTTAAATAACTAAATGTTTATTACGGCAAGGGTAAATTCATGCAGTTTTTTTGTTACGCATTAGTTTTAATGTGTTTTCCAATTTTAAAAGCCTTTTTAAATATTTTTCAAGTGCATCTCGAAAGAAATTATATTAAGGAAATTTCCAATTTCCGAGCCTACAGCACCGCGGAACAACCTCACATATATGTCTTCAAGGACCTCATCCCTAACGAACGGCGTCCAGTCGTGTGTGTCCCTTTCACTGTATGCAACAGGAGAGCCCGGTTGTTGATGAAGCCGAAGACACCAGTCTTGGACACAACAAGGATGGGGCGTGTTCTTTTCAGTGATGAGTCGAGATTCACAACGCAGAGTGATTCTCGTCGAAACTTTATCTGGAGAGAACGTGGAGCGTCCTATCATCCTTCCTACGACGTAAAAGAAATCGACCGATGGCTAATGAATCCCTGTCTGGGGCGAAAAATGTTGTACAGTCGTACATCACTGCACGCCTTCGATACGGGTACTATCAACGCACAGCGCTATAGCAGTGGCGTACCCAGGATTTTATTTCGGGGAGGGGGGGCTGACTTAAATTTCCATAATGTTCTATATCTTACGAAACACGTTCAATTGTGTTGTACACAGACATCATTTTTGACAATAAGGCCGTAGCCAGAAGGGGAAAGGGATGATTCTGTTCCGAATTTTCAGTAAATTTTAGGTATGAGATTCCATAAATTAAAAAAAATCGGCCATCAGTCCTAAAATTCGGACTTAAAAAATATATCGCGATTTTTGACAAATGGTCGGCGAAATACATAATTTCATCAATCGTTCGCAGAAAAAAAAATCTCGAATTTCCTTAAAGGATCTCAGAAATAACCGGAATTTTGTCAAAGGGCTGCCGATAAAATGCAAATTTAGTCAAAGGGCCGCGGATAAAATGCGAATTTTGTCAAAGGGCCGTGAAAAAACGCAAATTTTGTCATAGGATAGCGAAAAAAAGTCAAACGCGGAGGAAGCGCGAATTTATTCTATTGACCGCTGAAAAAGCACAAATTTCGTCAAACGGCAGCAGAAAGAAAGCGAATTTCGACAAATGATCGCGAAAAAAACACTTGTTCCGTGAAAGGGCTGCGGCAAAAATGCGAATTTCGTCAAATGACCGCAAAAAAACGCGAAATTCGTCAAAAGACCACAGAAGAAAAATCGTCAAAGGACCACAAAAAAACCGCAAATTTCATCAAACAGACGGAGAAAAAGCGCGAATTTCGACAAAGAATCGAAAAAAACGCGAATTTAGTCAAAAAGTCGCCGAAAAACGCAAATTTCGACAACGGATTGTGGGAAAAACGACAAAGGATTGCGGGGAAAAAACGTGAAATTCGTCAAATGGCCGCAGATAAAACACGAATTTCGGCAAAAGGCCGCGGAAAAAAATACGAATTCCGTCAAAAAGCAATGGAAAGAATGAAAATTTCGACGAAAACGCGAATTTCGTCAAAGAGCCGCCGAAAAACGTGAATTTCGTCCAAAGGCTGCGGTTAAAAACGCGAATTTGACAAAGAATCGCAAAAAAAACACATAACTTGCCAAAGGGTCGCGGAAAAAAGCTAATTTCGTCAAAGCATCGCAAAAAAATGCGAATTTCGTCAAAGGGCAGCGGAAAAACGCGAATTTTGTTTAACAAACTCGGAAAAAGCTGGAATTTCGACAAAAGATCGCAGAAAAATGTAAATTTCGACAAAGAATCGCGGGAAAAAAGCAAATTACAACAAGGGGTCGCGGAAAAAACGCAAATTTTGACAAAGAATTGCGGAAAAAACGCGAAATTTCGTCCAAGGGTCACGGGAAAAAACGCGAATTTCAAGAAAGGATCGCGACAAAAGGCACGTATTCCGCCAAAGGGCCGCGGAGAAAACGCGAATCTCGGCAACGCATCGTAAAAAATGCGAATTTCGTCAAAGAGTAGCGGAAAAACACGAATTTCGTCCAATGGCCGCAGTTAGAAACGCGAATTTCGACAAAGGATCGCGAAAAAAAAACACTTATCTTGCCAAAGGGTCGCGGAGAAAAGTGAAATTCGACATGGAATTGCAAAAAGACGCGGAAAAACGCAAAATTCGTCAAAGAATCGCGGGGATAAAGCAAATTTCGGCAAGGGATCGCGGGAAAACGGAAATTTCGGAAAAGGATCGCGGAAAAACGCAAATTTCGACAAAGGATCGCGGAAAACGCGAATTTTGTAAAGAGCCGCGGAAAAACGCAAATTTAGTCAAAAGGCCGCGAAAAAAACGCGATTTTCGTCAAAAAGCAGTGGGAAAACGCAAATTTTGACAAAAAATCGCGGAAAAAACGCAAATTTCAACAAAGAATCACGAAAAAAACTCGAAATTTCGTCAAAGGACCGCAGAAAAAACGCAAATTTCGCCAAAAAGCAGCGGGAAAAGCCCAGACTTCGAAGAAAGTGTCGCGAAAAAAAAGCGTATTTCGTTAAAGGGCCTAGGAAAAACACGGATTTCGTGATAGAATCGCAAAGAACCACGAATTTCGTCAAAGGGCCGCGAAAAAAACGCGTATTTTGTCCAAGAACCACGGGGAAAAAACGTGAATTTCGTCAAAGAATCGCAAAAAAACGCGATTTCTGTTAAAAGGCCGTGGGAAAACGCGATTTCTGTTAAAAGGCCGTGGAAAAACGCGCATTTCGTCAAAAAGACGCGGTTAAAGAAGGAATTTCGACAAAGGATCGAGAAAAAAACGCGAATTTCGCCAAAAGACGCGGAAAAAACAGAAATTTCGACAAACGATCGCGAAAAAAAAGCAAATTTCGACAAAGGATCGTGGAAAAATGCGAATTTTGTCAAAGAGTCGCGGAAAAAACACAAATTTCGCCAAAGAGCCGCGAAAAATGAAGCGAATTTCGTCAAAGGATCACGGGAAGATGCGAATTTCGTCAAAGGGTCTTCATAAAAACCTGATTTTCATTAAAGGGTCGTGAAAAAAACACGGCGGTCTCTTTAAAAAACGGCACATATAAAAACAACTCTGTTTATTAATACAGTTATAGTTTTTAAACGGAAATAATACACTGAACTAAAGTTTTAAAAGTCTGGTTAACCTGAACCCAACTTGTAGGAGTCTACACTCAGCCTGAAATGGACTAGAAATGAAAACCAAGAAACAGAGTGCCAGGTAATGATCCCCCCTTAGCCCCTCTGCTGTAACCTTTCAGAAAATTTGCTGTGGAAATCAGAATTTTTTTAAACTCAGAATCACCCCTAGAAGGGGATGGGTACGGGTTCGATCCTGAGGCCGGCTTACCCCGAAATAAGTTGAAAAGTGTTAATGGGTTTTATTTTATCTACTTTCATTTAAAAGAAAGTCATTGTAACTTAAAATCTGTAAAATTGTTCTCCCCACCACCGAAAATAAAGTCTCCTTCACCTTCTTGGGTATGCTGTGGTGTCTATGTAGACTAATATGGGACTAACGAGAATGATTAATCCGCGGTAAAACAGAACACTAAATTACAAATTTATCTCAAACAGAAAGAAAAAAAATCAGCACCTTTTTCATTTCATTTTCGACTATTTCGAAAGGGGGATCTGTAACCCCATCAGTCCCCTTCCTCTCGTTAGGTAAACTGTGGTGTAACTGCTCGCTGATATGGGACTACCCAGAATGGCTAGTTCTTTATACTGCAGATAACAAAGTTACAAATTTATCTCAAACAAAATGAAAAAAAAAATCAGCATTTTTTTTTCATTTCATTTTCGACTATTTTGAGAGGGGGCTGCAACCCCATTATCCCATTCCACTTCTTTGGGTATAATGTGGTGTCACTGTGCACTAATATGGAGCTAAAGAGAAGAGAGCGGCTAGTTTGTTGAAGGATAGGGTAAAAAATACAAATTTATCTTAAACAGAGAAAAAAACACAATTTTTTTCATTTCATTTTCGACTAATTTTGGAGGAGAGGGCTGTAACCCCATTAACCCCTTTCACCTGTTAGGGTATAATGAGGTGTCAATGTGTACTAATATGTAACTAAAGAAAAGAGAGCGGCTAGTCTGTTGAATGATAGGGGGAAAATACAAATTTATCTCAAGCAAAAAGAAAAAAAAAACAAGCACTTTTTTCATTTCATTTTCGACTATTTTGTGAGGGGCTGCAACCCTATTTGCCCTCTTTCATTTTTTTGTGTACAATGTAATGCCACTGTGTACTTATATAGAACTAAAGAGAAGGGAGCAACTAGTCTGTTGAATGATATGGGAAAATGCAAATTTATCTCAAACAAGAAGGAAATAAAACTCACACTATTTTTCCATTTCCTTTTCAACTATTTTGGAGGAGGGGGCTTTAACCCCCATTAGTCCCTTTCACCTGTTTGTGTATAACGTGGTGTCACTGTGCACTAATATGGAACTAAAAAGAAGGGAGCGGCTAGTCCGTTGAATAATAGGGGGGGGGGATACAAATTTATCTCAACAAAAAGAAAAAAAATAAGCACTTTTTTCCATTTCATTTTGGGAGGGGACTGCAACCCGATTAGCCCCTTCCATTTTTTTTGTATAATGCAGTGTCCTGTGTACTAATATGGAACTAAAGAGTAAGGAGCGGCTAGTCTGTTGAATGATAGGAGAAAAAAGGCAAATTTATCTCAAACAAAAGTAAGAAAATAAATCAGCACTATTTTTTCATTTCATTTTCGACTATTTGCGAGATGAAGGGGCTGTCATTCCATCAGTCCAGTCCCCCCCCCCCCCCCCATAGGATGTTGTGATGTCAATGTGGACTAATATGAGGTTAACGAGAATGGCTATTTCGCTGTATGACAGAAGAAAAAATTACAGATTTATCTAAAAAAAGTAAGGAAAAAACACTTTTTTCACTTAATTTTCGAATATTTCAGGAGGAGGGGAGGGGGCTGTAGCCCCATCAGTCTCCTTTCTCTTCTTTGGTGTCAATGTGGACTAATATGGGACTAATAAGAATGTCTAGTCCGCTGCATGATAGAAAAAAATAAAAAAAATTTCCAAAAAAAGAAGGGGAAAAATCTGCAATTTTTCCATCTCATTTTCGAAAATTTCGGGGGGGGGGCTGTAGCCCCATCAGCCCCCCCCCCTTGGGTACGCCCATCCGCTATAGGCAAGTGATCCATGAAGGCTATGTCAGGTTGTTCCGGAGTACTGTAGGCCCGGACTTCATGTTTAAGTACGATAATGCGAAGCCAAGCAGAGCTCACATTGTTGATGATTTTTTTTTTTTAAGAATAGGATATTCGCCGTATGAATTGACCTTCGAGGTCTCCGGGCCTCAATTCTATTGAACATGTTTGGGATGGTCTAGAAAGAGCCATTGCACAACGTAACCCCCCTCCCAGGAACCGCCAGGGGTTAAAAGCCGCCCTTTTGGAAGAATGGGCTTTGTTGCCACAAACATTTATTGACACCCTCATAAACAGTATGAGAGCTCGTTGTGAGGCTTGTATAGCAATGCACGATGGTCACACTTCATATTAGACAGACTTTTCCCGAGAAAAATGCTTTATCTCTGAATCATGATTTAGCACTTTTTGATATACCGTGTACCTTAATTCAAAATTAAAATCTTTTCCATATTTTTATGTTGTTATATTCTTTCTCTTATTGTAATTTACCTCTGTGCCAAATATCGTGGCAATACAGTGAACAGTTCATCAGTTTTCACAGATTTTATGTTTGTGTCCTTAATTTTGGACATGAGTGTAATAACTTGGTATTCATAAATTTTGCTTTGGGAATTGTCTACATATTAAAATATGTACGAGTGTTGATTTTTCAAATTGTAACATCCACTTTTGACACAGTGAATTCCGTGCTGCCAGGAAAGAAATATAGTTTATATAATTTTCTTAAATCTTAATACAGTTATAAAACAAAAAGTGTTAGTGGTTTCTTCATACATTTCGAGTACCAAAAACACTCAATAAGTCGCCAGTAAAATTATACAGGAATTTAAAATTTATAATAAACTTACGTTACATTATGGTAAGTTTCTACGACTTTTTTTTTGGGGGGGGGGGGGCTCTTTTGATAAAAGGAGACGGCTCCTTTAAATTATGGAAAGGCAAAATTTCTCTGCATCTCGAAAACAAATTATTCCAATGAGCTCTAAACTTACACTTCGATGTTTTCAACGATTGTTGTTTGTTGCATGAAAAAATTAATGTAGTTCATAATTCATATTTTTTAAGATGAATTTATTAATAGTTTTCACGAATTAAAAAAAATGTTTTTGAATAGAGAAAAAAAGTCTTTCATATGTTTGGGTCTATTCAGTGTGTCTCTTTAATAAATTAATAATAAAATACAATCGGATGACTTTTATGAAGGTAATATTTAATGTTTCTGAAATTAACTTTAGCATCCTCAAATTTAAACTCTTCTAACCCTCCTATAAAGATTTAAGGTATCCGCACACCTTCGGAAGTGATTTTTTGAAATTTTCTCCTGTTATCCATTTTTTATAATGACATTTACTTTAAAACTTTGAAAAAAAAATAAAAATTTTAGCAATTACCCAGAAATAATGTTTTAGGAGAAAAATAGTCAAAATTATATCAAAGACTGACATTTCCGCAAAACGTGGTAACTCAGAAACAGGGCTCGCAGCGTTCCTAAAATTTTCACACTTTCCTACCACAATTTTAAAACGATAATATTTATTGCAGAATTTGCTACTGTAGATGTTAAGATCATATACCACGAAGATTTTTGATTTAAAATGCTGGTAGCAAAGTGTGAAAATTTTAGGAATGCTGCGAGCCCTGCAAAAAGGAAAAATGTATTGACATTTTGTAAATTGCATGATAAATAGAATAACTTTCTTTCTCTGGGACTTAGACTACATACATTATAATTGCATCTCTATCTCAGATGATATGGCAGTTAAAGTATTAATGTAATGAAAAATTCTCAAAATTTATCTAAAGTTTGTAATTTACACAAGTGTAAATATAAAACTATTTAATATATTATTATGAGTGTATTCTGTTCCCTCAAAAGACATTTATAAAAGAAGTACAGAAAATTTCGTGGCATTTCATGCACAATTTTTTGTTTTAGGATGTTTTGCGTATAGTAAAAATCTGAAAAACTTCTTTTTGGGAAAAAGCTAGAAATAACTTTTAAACACAATTCAAAAGCTGTAATAGCTGTAACTTTAAACGGCTGTAACTCGAGTTCTATTTTAGATACATACAAAATTTAAGCAGATTTCGATAGATAAAAAGATTCACTATTAATATTATTGCAAAAAAAGAAAAATTGATATTTTGATCGAAAATTACGTTTTAAAGTGTCGGATACCTTAAGATAATATTTTTAAACACTTTTTTCCGGGCTATGTCAATCCAAGAAACTCATATAAAGTGTTCACAATGGGTGTTATTGTTTGAAAATTTAAAGTTGGTAGAATTTTTAATATATAGACGGAAGTGTTGCTTCGGAAGTATAATTTATACATAACAATAATTAGTAGACATTTCTTCCAGTCGATTGACTGATATAATTTTTTATGATTATTTTTAGCGGAATCAGTAAGAGATAACCACTTATTAACACTGATGCACTGAAAATCGGTAGAAAAATTAACAAGGTTTTTTGCATCAGGTGCCAGATAGAGTTGCTGTGGTGCTGCTAATCGTTTCAACCTTTTTTTTTTTTTTTTCAAGTACTCTGGTTTCCAAAAATTAAGGAAAAATCAGAAAAAGAGCGACAACTCGTTCAAAAATTAACCTATCCGTATGAAATTTGCATATGTTGCAAACTAAAAAATGCTGAATAAAATTACAAAATGCAAATTAGTGGCGCTGCAGTCGGATTGCGGACTGTGAGGGACATAAAAATGCATGCTAGAGAGTACGGCTGCTGGTTTCGCTGTGATTATGAGATAAGAAAACTGAGATAGCCAATTCATTAATATGATCTCGAGGTATCATTTGTCCGCGTAATTGCGATATAGAGTTATTGGAAGATTGGAGGTAGGCCAAAGTCAGACAAAGGTGGCCAGATGGCTAAATCTGAGTCCTTCTGTTGTTCATAGGCTTTGGAAACAATTTCAAACCACTGGTTCGGCCTCGAGAAGATTTAGCCAAGGACGGGCAATAGCTACGACAAGCACTGATGACCGATATTTGCGGTTATGTGTACGAAGGTATAGAACAGCAACCCCCTCTCATGTTAGAGCCACCCTTGTTGCAGCCACTGGAAGGTTGGTATCACTGTCTACTGTGAATAGAAGGCGACCAGACATCTGTGTGCCGCTCACCTCATGTCGCCGGAGGGAACGTTTAAGGTGGGCACGTCAACATGTCCACTGGATGGCTGATCAACGGAGGCATGTTCTCTTCACGGATGAGTTCCAGTTTAGCCTTCAAAGTGATAGTAGGCATTGTCTGATTTGGGGAGAACAAGGAAACAGCTATCATCCATCAAACATTCGTAAAAAAGATTCGTATGGAGTAGGCAGCGTCTGTGTTTGGGATGGTATCTCTTTGCGCGGACGTACAGACCTACATGTCTTTCCACGTGGAACTATGAATGATCACGTCAATTGAGGTGACATTCTTGATGCTTATGTGAGCATTTATATCGGTGCAATAGGTAATGATTTCCTTTTGCAGGACGATAACGCTAAATCGCAAAGGGCTCACATCGTAGAATATTATCTTCAGCACCAAACAATTCGGCGCATGAAATGGCCAGCTCGATAACTGGACTTGAATCCCATCGAGCATGTTTGGCCGCTGCTCTCAATCCCCCTCCTCAGACCCTTGCCACACTTACAACTGCTTTACAAGAGCAATGGCTCGCACTTCCCAGCGAACTTATCAATCGCATAATTGACAGTATGGCACATAGCTGTATGTGCTGTATTGCTTCTAGGGGTGATCATACTCCATATTAAAGGTACTTTTCCTATACCAAACTGACACATTTATTTTCATTATTTTATAATTCTGTTAATTTCTAGAATACCACAATCGTCTAGTAATTTCTTTTAATGTCATTTTATACCTTACTATGTGTTGCACATTGTGGCTCAGTTTTATTAAAATCTACTTGTAACATTTTGAGTAATCGCTACTTTTGTTGTTTTTCCTTAATTTTTGGAAACCAGTGTACATTTCTTTAATGTAATATGAATTAGTTACCAGTTGGTTAAAAATGAGATAAATTCAATTTCTGTTACAATCTGACAGCAATTACTCTTGCGAATCGGGTATTTTGTAGGCATAAAAATTGACTATTTGTATCCATAAAATGCTGAATCAATATTTAATTATCAAATGTATTCTACAGAAAAAAAGTACACCAAAAAAGTCGCTTTGTTTATCTAAAATCACTAAAATAACTGAGTAAATTTACACTTCTCAGCACATTCTACCTATGATTTGAAAACATCTTATCATAATTAGAGATCAAGGGAAATATTTAAGTTTCCATATTTGAAAGAAATACCCAAGGGATTGCATTCATGCATGTTGCAGGATTCCGTGGCCAGCGTTTTTTAATTAAAAGAAACTTATCATAATTTCTGAATAGTAATCAACGCTTTATAATGATACATTTTTCCGTGATTAAATTGAACAATTTTATTCAAAATACAATTTCGATTTCTTAATAGTTTTTTAACCAGGAATTCCACAGCTTACAGGATTGTAATCATCAAATTTGTATTCCTCGAAAAGAAAGATCATGATTTCCAATCAACAACAGAATCCCCACAAAAAGTCTTTTGCCTTCTGATATTTGTCTTTCTTTTCTCAAGTTGATTTCAAAAAGCGTGGTTTTAATTAATAGGTGCATTCAGGGTCGGCTTTAAAAGGGTGAGGGAGGGCCAAGGTACTATAGTAATAGCCAAAAAACTAAAAATATTTGGTTAAAATCTGAAACATATCATGCAGAGGAGCCATGAAAAAAAATCTAACCCAGGGCGCCGTTTCTATTAGTGCTTTCCATGGTACATATTTCTCTCTCAATCTCAATTTAAAGATGCCCACTTAGGTTTCAGATCCTGAAATTGTTTCGACGTATCTTTAAGAAATTAAAAAATACATCTTTTGTGCTGTCTGTCTATTAATTGATGATTATTTCCTGAACGAATTCTAGAAATTTAAGGTAGTAAACTAGTCACAATGTATGTGTAGAACGAAGAAAAAAAAATATTAGAGCGGTTTAGGCACTTGCGGGCGCGAAGTTTTCCCTGGACGAGGGCGCACCGAGCCGATAGTTCGGCGGGCCAGTCCGAGCCTGACCACGTGCTTTGACGGGCTTGTGAATTCAAACCTGAATTTCTTTGCGTTTGCTTTACCGTTGCAAATTTTTATTCATAAATCGCGTGTTGGGCGTAGGTATAAAAAATTTTTTGATTAAAAATGAGAATATGGGACGACTTGCACATGACGTCACATGTTCAGAAGAATCTGGCTATGGCGCCCAAATATAAGGCGAATGTGGTGCTCTCCATTTGACTTATTAGACTTATTAGCACTATAATAATAAAAATAATAAAAATCTAAATTAAACAGAAGGACAACACGTGCTTTTAACGGCAAACGGGGAGTTCTGACGTTCTGTGTGGGCTCCAGATGCAATACCAGATTAGTTGATCGGTTGGTTGAATGAGGTTATATGGCGCAAAGTCCCTTTAGGGACATGCTGCGCCAAGACAAAGTCAAAATGAGAACAAAATGTATGAGTAAAAAAATGACTAAGAACAAGATGAGAAAAACAACGTAATTAAATGAAAAACAGTAATGACATATATAATTAAAATCACATAAAAGTGTCCAAAGATGTTAATTAAAAGACACAAATTATTATAATTAAAAACTGTAAAAGTTATAAAGTAATAATTGTTAAAATATAAAAGATGTACAAATACTACATAAAAAACTAGTATGTTCTGGTCATCACAAAATTTTCTTCTATATAAATCACGTCAATTAAATCATTTAAATAGTACAAGAAATTACATCAATTTAGCACCAATGCATATCAAAGTATATCTGGATTTGAAGTTTGATGAAAATTCGTGCATTAGTTCTTGAGATAGAGCTATAGCGGAAATTCTAAAAAATGTAGCATAGCAGCGCCGTCTGTTGAACGATTTGCACCAAAACATAAGCAGCACTAATTCATATCAAGATGTACATGAATCTGATGTTCGTTGAAAATCCAAGCATTAGTTCTTAAGATAGAGCTATTGCGGAAATCGCAAAAAAACCATAGCAGCGCCACCTGTAGATCAATTTACACCAAAATGTATAAAATGTCACTTCATGTCAAGGACTAACTGATTCTGAAGTTTGATGAAAATTCGTGCATTAGTTTTTGAGATACACCTATAGTGGAAATTCTGAAAATTGCAGCATAGCAGCGCCGCCTGTTGAACGATTTGCACCAAAACATAAGCAGCACTAATTCATAACAAGATGTACATGAATCTGATGTTCGTTGAAAATCCAAGCATTAGTTCTTAAGATAGAGCTATTGCGGAAATCGCAAAAAAAACATAGCAGCGCCACCTGTAGATCAATTTACACCAAAATGTATAAAATGTCACTTCATGTCAAGGACTAACTGATTCTGAAGTTTGATGAAAATTCGTGCATTAGTTTCTGAGATACACCTATAGTGGAAATTCTGAAAAATACAACATAGCAGCGCCACCTGTTGAGCGATTTACACCAAAATGTATAAAATGTCAATCCATGCCAAGGACTAACTGATTGTGAAGTTTGAGGAAAATCTGTGCATAAGTTCTGGAGATTGAGCTATTGCGGAAATCATGAAAAAATGTTGCATATCAGCGCCACCTGTTGAGCGATTTACAACAAAAACTACTCAGCACCAATTTATATCAAGGTTTACCTGAATCTGAAGTTTGTTGAAAATCCAAGCATTAGTTATTGAGGTAGAGCTATTGCGGAAATCGTAAAAAATGCAGTACAGCAGCGCCACCTGTTGAGTGATTTGCATCAAAATGCATGAAACTTCAATTCATGTCAAGGACTAGATCACCCTAACCTAGGCACCAACCAGAATCTGGCATAGGTGTTAAAAACCTAGGCAGGAAATTCCCTTCCATGACTCAGCCAAAGCCACAACCAGGGCAACAGACCCAGAAAACCAGCAGGTATTTACCAAAGAAAAATAAAATATAATACATAATAAAAAAGTAAGTGCCCCGACACTTACAAAGAAAAACATAATGGTATACAGAAATTTAGGACATTTACAATTTTTGACATATGTCTCAAGCTGTTAAAACAAGGCAAACAGGATTTATAGACAATTTTTTACAATATTGCAATTGTCTTTAAAATAAATTCCTAATCATATATAAAAACTAAAAATATATCCAAGCTTGAATTTAACAGATCAAATATCAGCAATTCTGATACAACTTTGTAGTTTTTAAAATGTTCAAAAACCATAAAAGCCAGTCCACAAAGTTCATAAAGTCATATAATGTTCAGAATTTATACCTTATGAATGAAAAATTTTCATTTAAATCATTGTAGATTCTACACAATGTTCTATAGTTAGATCTCGTCAGAAGAACACATCTTAAGTTCCACTCAAGTGTTCTATTGCGTATCATAGGAAAACAGTCCCTTGAAACACGACAACTCTGAAATAAGTAATGAGGCGTATCACCACGTTTTCCACATGTACATCTGTCGTTCTGTCGTTTACCAATTTTATGTAAATACGCTGGAAACGCTCCGTGGCCACTGATAAAGTATACTACGATTTGAGAATCACACAAAAAATCTAGGCTAACTTCCGGCAAAACTTTGTATGTGTCTCGACCTTTGACTGAATAAGACCAGCGAGTCTGCCATTCTTTCATATTTTTCGTACGAAAATGGGATTTTAATACGCAGATAGGTATCGAAAGCTTTTCTTCTGAATCAAAAGTGTTATTTAAAATAACAGACTTTGCCAGTTCGTCGGCACGTTCGTTTCCCGCAATTCCTACATGCGATTTTATCCATCCAATATGCACCATCTTATTCCTCAGAAGACGAAGACTAGTAAAAAGTTCAAATAATATATCGTTGCTTGGAAAAAGTCTGCGAAGAGCAGACACTGAAGACAAACTATCTGTATAAATATAAAGCTGACGATAAGAAACTACATTGAACCATCTAATTGCCTCGAGGATGGCGCAGAGCTCCGCTTGAAAAACGGTATTATACTCACATAATCGTATTCTCTTAGTAAAAATTTCCACATTTTGAAAATATACTACAAATGCTGCCGCCACTCCCCCAGGCATCCTAGAACCATCTGTATAGGCAATCGGAAAGTTTCTGTTAGGAACATACTTAATAACAGGTGCAATAAAGTTGACGTTATGCTTATCGTAAAAATTTGGATAGTTATATGTTGGCAGATTTTTCGAAACATCCTCGGAGTGTATCCGGTTGCCATCAATTTCCAATGAAATATCACCATGAATTATGTTGTGTAAATGGCTAGAATTATTAAGCTCAATATCCATTGGCAATATTCCCGCTAAGACGCACAGCGCCTCCGTCGAGGTTGATCGATAACTTCTTATTAATGTCAATAGACAAATCCTCTGACACGACGAAAGTCTTCTTAAACCGTGAATTTTCAAATCTTTATACCATACTTCATGGCCATAGGATATTTGTCTTTTAAGCACTGTCTCATACCAGATCTTTAGAAGCTGCACCGACACTCCGATGTCTCGAATTCTCACCTTTCTTACATTACAAGTGAAGGAAATAAGTTTACACCTTACCATATCAAGGTGATCCAACCAATTAAATGTACTATCCAATAGAAATCCTAGATATGTAATGTTATCCTTCACTGGAATTGATGTGCCTTGACATTTAAAAATCGGTTTTCTCTTCTTCATAGTGTTTTTTCCAAAAAGCATAGACTCTGTTTTAGTCAAATTTAAATGTAAATTAAGCTCTTGGCACATATTCGAAAAAATATTGATTGAGATATTAATTTTGTTTTCTAAAGCCGCTCTGGTGTTGGCACCTTCCACTACCACGGAATCATCCGCATAGGATATCAAATCAAGTTGATGTTCGCTGCTTCTTTTAATTAAACGATCTGCTACCAAAGTCCAAAACAAGGGGCCCAGACATGATCCTTGCGGACAACCCTTAAACAGTCTAAACCATCTTATACCACGTATAAATCTAAAACCAATTAATCTTATCGAGATATAATTTTTTAAAACGTTCTTTAGGTAGTCATACAATGGAAGATTATTTATTATTTCCGCTGCTATATTCCAATCTAAAACATCGAATGCACCTGCTATGTCGAAGGAAACCGCTGCACAGTATTTAAAATCTTTCAGAGCAATAACAATTTTCTTTTTAAGCGTATCCATTGCTGTCACCGTGCCTCTCCCTTCCCTGAAGCCGTGTTGTCTATCATCTAAGTAATAAGTAGCCTCCAGCATAATTAAGATTCTTATCTTGATCATACGCTCATATATCTTTGCAATTATAGGCAATAAGGTAATGGGTCTATATGACTTATAATGTCCTTCAGGTCTATTTCTTTTTCTAAAGAAGATTACTACCCCCTTTTTCCAACGACTTGGAAAATGGGCAAAACGTAGACAGGTATTAAACAACTGTAACATAAAAACTGTAAATCTTTTACATAAATTCTTGATGATCAAGGCATCCACTTCATCATATCCTGGGGCCTTATTATTATGTTGCTGCTTCAGTGCAAAGGCTAATTCTTTCCTTGTAAACTTATTATAATCAGGGTCGGTTTGATAATCTTTAGTGCTCGTAAAAGAGTGAACATGATCAGGTACATCCTCTATACCAAAGTGCTCTGTCATCAGATTATGTGCTACCTCATCATAAGAATCAAAAACGTTTGAATTTTCAAGCGTTGAGAAAGCCATATCTTCATATCTAAACTTCTTCCCTGATACAAATTTAAAAAGGTTACCGTAAACTTCATCTGTTTTCGAACAATATTCTAACCAACCCTTTCTCTTCGCTTTTCTTACCTCTCTTTTATACTGTTTTCTAATATTGACATATGATTCTCTATAATGTACATTCTCTAAGTTGCCTCTATATCTCTTATAACATGCTGACACTTTATTTCTCAACACTCTGAGATCCGGAGTATACCAAGAGACTGATGGCTTATGAGAAAGTTCGCCTTTTTTAAAAACTCTGTCCATGCAATAATGCAAGTAATCACTAAATCCATCAATCCACTCTTCCAGTGAGGTCTGATCACGTACTCGATCAAGTGTAGAAGACATTTCTTCATATTTCTTAACAAACTCCTTATTAAATCTTGCCATCGACTTGTTCTTTGTCTTATAACGCTCATGTGTACGACGTATCGGAACAAGACATAATTCAAACACTATGTAACGGTGATCCGAATACGAGAAAATTGAATCATCAACTTTCCAGTTCTTCAAATGTGGTAAAATATCTACGCCCAACAGGGTGAGATCAGGTCTTCCTAAATGATCGCCCTGGACATATGTATGCGGAGCTGTGACGTCATTAGCAATTCTTAAATCAGAAGACATAATATAGTCCGCAAATATTTCAGTTCTTTCATTTTCTCTGGCATAACCAAGCATCTTTAATGGAACATTAAAGTCACCTCCAATGACAATTCATGTCAAGGACTAACTGAATCTGAAGTTTTATGAAAACCCGTGCATTAGTTCTGGAGATTGAGCTATTGCGGAAATCGGGGAAAATGCTGCATAGCAGCGCCACCTGTTGAGAGATTTACACCAAAAACTAATCAGCACCAATTTATATCAGGGACTAACTAAATATAAACTTTTATTAAATTCCGTATATTAGTTCTTGAGATAGAGCGCCCACAAAATTTGTGTCACATACAGACAGACAGACATTTTGTAAAAACATGTTTTTCAGTATCTCTAACCCCTAAAACGTGTAAATCCGTCAAAAATTTTCACGAATCCAATACTTTCTTCTTGTGAAGATAGAAGGAAGTAACAAGTTTAGAAATCACAGAGAATTAAAAAAAGTAAAATTAATCAGGCACAAACTCTTCAAAAACAGCATTTAACTCATCTGCACTCGAGTTGCAGATGAGGAAGATCTATGATGATCAAAAATGAGGTTTTATCCTTTATAAAAAATATAAAAAATAGTATAATTACAAGCGAGATAAGGAACTGAAAAAACAGTAAAACACTGAATATCATAGAAATATTGGAAAATATTGAAAAAAAAAAAAAGAAATATTTGTGAGGTACTTTTCTGTTAGCCGGGCGTCACTGATCGCTAAAATATCACCAACCAGTTTTTCCAGCCAAATCCTTGTGCAGTAGTCTCCAAAATGTATTAAATTTGTTAAAACCCCAATCACAAACCGACATATAAGCATTACGTGCCCATTAAATCGAAAAAAAAACCAACATCGCTGGATGCGTGACATTGGTTGTGCAGCAGTCTCTGAAATTTATGAAATTCGTTAAAACCCCAATCACAAACAGACGTATGAGGGCTTCGCGGCAATTCAACTGAAAAAATCACTGGATGCAGGAAATTCGTCGTGCAGTAGTCTCTAAAATTTATGAATTTTGTTAAAGCCCAATCACAAATCGATGTAAAAGCGCTTCGAGCCCATTAAACCGGAAAAACATCACTGGATGCATGAAATTCGTTGTGCAGGAGTCTCTAACATGCATGAAATTCGTTAAAACCCCAATCACAAACAGGCGTATGAGCGTTTCGCGCCAATTCAACTGAAAAAACATCACTGGATGCATGAAATTCGTCGTGCAGTAGTCTCTAAAATTTATGAAATTCGTTAAAACCCCAATCACAAATCGATGTATGAGCGCTACATGGCAATTAAACCGAAAAAAAGAATCACTAGATGCATGAAATGTTTTGTGCAGCAGTTTCTAAAATGCATGAAATTCGTTAAAACCAAGATTACAATAATATATCTAAATGCATTTGAATATCCGCCACAGTAACGTAAAAGTATCATAATTTTATATACCCAATATTTCAGTACTGTATTATAATATCTTATAAAACCTACTTAAAAATACCTAAAATATATTAACAGAAATATTTAAATAAAACATATCATAAACTACAAATAATTTATTTCACAATGAAAGTATGAAACAATAACTCAGGTTATTGAAGATCCAGGGGGGTACAACGTTCTTTCTTTAAAACGCCATCTTGCGCTACACCAAACACTTTCAATTTTTTGTACCTGTCAGGATCAACAAAGTTATACTTTTGGTTAACTTTGAATTCAGCCAATCCCTTCTTTTCAAGTTTTATAGTACAAAAATTTAAAGCTTATTGCTCTGTTTTAGGCAAATCCCAAACTTTCATAATTATAAAACGAAAAACGTGGCACAAACATATTTAAATAACACAACAACATTTCAATCACTCCGCGCGAAGGGGTGCCGGTAAATCAGTCTGAAAACGTCAACGGGAAAGGTTTCAATTCAAATAACGCCAAACGAAACAAAAATTGGCGATTTATCACTGGCGCCCGGCTAACAGAATAGGACCATTTGGGGAACCAAGGCAAAATCCTCAGGCCCAAATTAACTTACATTCCACCATGTACAATTCCATCCTTGCAAGAGCCATAACAAGCAAAAAACGCAATATCTTGGCTATCGCACATAATAAAATCAGAAAAAAAGATGCCAAAAATAAATGGATTAAAGGTAGTATTCACCTCCTATACAAGTGTGTATATACAGGGTGCAATATGTTATCTATCGCCGACCTTTAATTTCTCAGCCGTTGGTCGTAGACGTATAGTTCCAATTGCAAAGACGTTTCAAATGAGGTAAATATTCATGTTGTGGCATTATTTAAAGTAAAAAATCAATTTGATAAAAATTACGAAAACTAACTTTTTGTATGGTCCCCCAGTCCGTACTGTTATATTTAGTAAAAGTTTACACATATCATAAAAGATATAACACAAAAAGTTTGACATTTGTACTACAAAAATTGACACAGTTATTAAATTTCAAAGTTTGAGATTTTTGCACATGATTTTGTCTTCTTATTCAGGGATCAGTTAAAAGATGAATTAAAGTAATTCGAGATCAAAATCGGGATGCAATGTCCTTTTTACGGCGAAATCACATTTAGCCGGTATCGCCAAACAGAAGGAATCCCTAAATACGGGTTATTTCATCTAAAAATTTGAGCTAACTTTTGTGGGTCGAACAACATTCAAACGTACCGACGATGCCGGCTAAAGGTGGTTTAGCCGTAAAAAGGACATTGCATCCTGATTTTGATCTCGAATTACTTTAATTCATCTTTTAACTGATCCCTCAATGAAAAACAAAATCATGTGCAAAAATCTCAAACTATGAAATTTAATAACTGTGTAAATTTTTGTAGTGCAGATGTCAAACTTTTTGTGTTATATCTGTTCTCATATGTGTAAATTTTTACTAAATATACGTACAGGGAGTGCGGGACCGTATGAAAAGTTAGTTTTTGTAATTTTTATAAAATTGATTTTTTATTTTAAATAATGTCACAACATGAATATTTATCTCATTTGAAACGTCTTTGTAATCGGAACTATATGTCTACGACCAACGGTTGAGAACATAAAGGTCGGCGATACATAACATATTGCACCCTGTATATGTGCATATACCAGAGATTTGTGTTGTATATGTGTATATACCGGGTGTCCCAAAAATGATTGATGGATTTTAAAATTCAATAATTTGCAAACGGTGACAGATATTTAAAAAATTCTTGCAGAAGGGTCGTGTAAGATGTCAGGAGTTTTATGCTGCGATTCTCAGTTTAAGTTACAAATAGCAGTGATAGATGGCGCTGCAAACAATAATCGCTAAATCTGGACTCGATTTTTCAGCCTCTCTCTTCTTCCACGCGAAAAAAGGAGATTAAAATATATTGCATGGATCCCGAAGTACCAAAAATTGGGTCTGGACTGAGCACCTATTGGTGTCAGCGCCATCTATTGTTTGGAATTCGAACTAAAATCAAGAATCACAGTAAATAAAAATTCCTGACAGCACATATAATCCTCCTGCAAGAATTTTTTAAATATCTGTCACCGTTTGCAAGTTATTGAATTTTAAAATCCATCAGTCAGTTTTGGGACACCCGGTATGAGGACATGAGTTTCAAAACTCGCGTTATCCAAAAAATCCAATTTCGAGAAATCGCAAAAAACTTCTGACTGTGTCCATTGGTTTTCATTGTAAACCAAGATTTTACAATAGCAGAAATACAGGGTCAAGGCAGTTTATTGGCAGATTGTTGTGTTTTTTCGGTGCAGGTTTACCAATAGAATAGATTGATAGAGAAAACACGATTTTTCAAATTTTGGATAAGGCGAGTTTTGAAACTCACGTCCTCATATAATATATATGTGTGTGTGTGTGTGTGTGTACGCATATATATATATATATTACGAGGGAAATAATTTATTTACAATTTTCATTTCCGTTTTAAAGAAATTTCACAAAAATACTACAAAATAAACATATAAAATCCTTAAATAAAAATTTAATAATACAGAAAAGTTATTATGTAAAGTCATTCTGAAATAGAGCTCCTATTGTGATAAAATTGTTAGCATTTAAAATACAAGTATTTTCATTATTTTTTACTGCCTGCATCAATCGCATTTCCTAATTTTGTAATATAAAAAATATTTCTTTAAAAATCTCCGCTTTTCATGAATTCAATTGAGGGACCACTCAAACCAATGATTAGCATGCTGGCCATGAAATGTGAGAGACCGATGTTTGCGAGTTCAACAGTGTTGAGTTCCGAGTGTGGCCCGGGGGGGGGGGGGGGGCATTAGCCCCAGAGCAATGAAATGCCCCCCTCCCGGAAGATTTAAATTTTGTGTTTTCAATGGTCAAAAAGTGCAATTTCCCCTCCGGAACTCTATAATGTCCCTCCCGGAGACACTGAAATCCCTCCCGTACAAAAGTGTCTGAATTCAACACTGGCGTCCGATACCAGGGCGGTCTGTTCGGAGTGAATGCTTTTCCTTGTACGGGATCTATAATTCAGCTTACTTTCCCTTTGAAATTGCTCCATGGAGATGGAGTGATCATTTGGAGATGGAGTGATCATTCCTACAACAATATTTCCAGAACTGACCGAT
Organism: Maratus speciosus; assembly: GCA_963932465.1. NCBI lineage: Eukaryota > Metazoa > Arthropoda > Arachnida > Araneae > Salticidae > Maratus > Maratus speciosus. Next base: position 250,566,299 of record OZ010796.1, read on the forward strand.
GCTTAATAAGATCAAAACTCCATTAAATATATTGCTTTTTTCAATGTAGTACAGAGTCGTAACCAGCCAGAGCAGTCAGAGAGAGCATTGAAAATTTTTGGAGGTGCTAATTCTGAATGCTTTTAACATGTTTGATAATGAAATACTATACCCAAAATGTATCTTAGTTTTTGAGATTTTCTGTATTTGTATAATTTTAAAGTGTGTTTGCAATCAAACGATTTAAAGTTTTATTATTAAAATATTATGAAAAGTTAGAGGATGCGCAACTCAGCCCACCCTGCCTTTATCTAGTTACGGCCCTAGTCTCGAGAAATACTACAGTATACAAAGTTCTGTGTTTAAAAACTTCATCTCATAAGTAAACTACGCTCTCAAGAAATTTTCGTTTAAAAATGTAAAATGTACAGACAGTAAGTTGACGAAACACCCCTGTGATTCAAAAAGATTTTTCTGTTATTTGAAGAACTTTCTGTTTTTTGACTAGAGAATTTGTAGAAATTTCAGGTTCGTGTTTTGAGGGGGAAAGGACATATGTAACAATCCCGTTTCTAATATAAAAAAAGTCCTTCCGGCCAGTGCCGGGAGGAAGAGGTAGCTTTCATATTCCTTATTTTAAAAAAGCCAACTTATCCCAGATAGCAATTTTAGTTTGCAGAAAAATTTCAGCAATCTTACTTTGCAGATTTGCAATGTTGCAGCAAGCTCAGCATGACAAGTATGAAAGTTCATAACAAGACTGCAACAAGATTATGCAAACTCCGAAGTCACCATACTTTGAACTTGCAGCTAAGTTGTCGTGCAAGTTGCAATCTTGTTGCATCAATCTTACTGCAAACTCATAGCAAACTACTAATATTGCGATGTCAGACTATTTGCAAACCCATTGTAAATTTGCAATATTGTCATGTCAGAACATCTGCAAATGAATTGCAAACTCGGAATCTTGTCATGACAAGTATAGCTGCAAATATGTAGTAATTTCATTGAAATGTTGTCAATTCTCTGAATTTTGCGTGTAGTACACAGGTAAAATAGGATTTTTTGAGACAACAGATGCCCATTCACCCAAATTTGGGAAGAACTTCGTTTTGATACTAAAAATGAAGATCCAATGAGTACTAAAAAAATAAAGTTGTTTTATCATGTTTTTTGCGCAAAAGGGGGCATTGTTAGCTCAGGGAGGGGGGTAACTAAAAATAAATAAATAAGTAGGTGAAATGGGATATTGTTTATTATATTTTTTATAATTCCGAATCAGGTGAAATCATCAGCATGTCAATACGATCATTTCTTACAAAGTTACGGCAGGTTTTATTAATACAAAGTCTTTTGCAGGTAAAATAGGTTTTTACAGTAACAAGTGATTGCTATTCACGAAAGCTTGAGACAAACCTCGTTTTAGCACTACAAATTAAGATCCGATGAGTCTCCAAAATGTAAAGTTGTTTTACTGGGTTTTTTTTTTTTTTGGGGGGGGGGGGGGGCATTTTTTGATGGGCATTTTAGCTCGAGGGGGGGAAATCCAACTTTTTTTAAATAGGTCAAGTGGGATATAGTTTCGTATGTATTTGAATAACATTATCGACAAGTCGATACGAACATCTATAAGAAAGTTACAGAAAAGATTTTATCAATGCAAAGTGGAAAATTATATTTTATTTTTTACACAGTTTTGTCACATTTATTTTACGTTTAAAAAGAGTTTTTTATATATTAAGCAGGGCTCCCAAATGGTCCGCCAAATGAATACCAATAAATTTTAACAGAAAAATTTATGGTAGGTTTGCGCTAGAATTAACTTTCAAATGTGTTTCCGGGGCGGTTTGTAAGAAAAATCTATAAAGAATTTTTTTCTAAAATAATATTGGTATTCAGTTGGCGGACCATTTGGGAGCCCTGTAATAAGTCATCTCAAAACTATTAAATGTCTTCAAAATAGCAATAGTCAAAATCAGGATAATTTTGAGTTTATTTCAAAGTCATTAAATTTACCAAAATCCACTACTTATAATCTGGCCTAACTTTGTAAACAATGATCGTATCGGCTTGCTTGCGATATCATTTGATTCAGAATAAAAAAATTCACAACAAACGATACCCCATTTGACATAATATCTGTTCGCCCATGCGTGTTAAAGTCCCCCCCCCCCCTCCTCAAAAAGAACCCCACGATGATTCAACTTTATTTTTGGGGGGGAGGGAATCGCATCTACATTTCTAGTGCCAAAATGAAGTTCTTACCAGATAAATTTTCTTGAATGGCTATCAGTTGCTGCTGTAAAAACCTACGGTACCTGCACCAAATTATAGTTTTCGACTTTGTATTCATAAAACTTGTCGTAACTATGTAACAAATGATCGTATCAATTTGCAAATGGTAATCGTTCCATTAAATAATAATAATAATAATAATAATAATAATAATAAACGATACCTGTCTCTTAACATACCTAAAAAAAATTTTAGTTTGCTCCCCTCCCCCCCCCCCCCCGCTCCCTGAGTTAAAAATGCCCCCAAAACATGATAAAAGAACTTTATTTTTTAAGGACTCATCGAATATTCATTTTTAGTATCAAAATGAAATTCTTCCCAAACTTTGGTGAATGGTCACTAGTTGCCGCATTTCTACTCAAGTTTTGATTGTATATTTTTTATCTGTACGCTAATAGTCGTACTTTTGAAGGTTGTGCGAGTTTTGTGCAAGATTCCATATAATCGGAGGTCTGTCAAATGCTTGACATTTTTATGCTACATAGACCGAGTAAACAAGGACTTATAGTTTAAAGTAGATTCCAAATCACCACAAATATACTACCACAACCGCAGGAATTAAACCCGACATAGTTGAATCGGAGGCCACAGGGCTAACCATTCAACTACCTGGTAAGCCCCAATAACTTCCAATAATATACCTTAATTTGTTTAGAAATTTTATTAGACTCGCCAATTCTCAATTAGTTGCTTATTCCCTTCTAATTCTTAGAAGGTAATTAAAAACATTATCTAAAAATAAGTGGTCCATGTACATAACCAATGCAAAGCAAACCTAGATGAGTATAAACACACACCCTCAATTTTAATTTCATATATAATTTTATTAAAGAAAATATAATTTATTTTCATTTCTTTTTGGCCAGAGTGGAATATATTGCTAAAACTTATTAACTTCCAAAAGGGAAAAAAAACTCATTTTAAAATTAAAATTTCCCTATGGGGCGATCCATAAATGATGTCACACTTTTTTTCAACATTTTTAACCCCCCTCCTCCCCTTTGTCACAAAATGTCACTCTTCACCATACCCCCTCCCCTCCCCTTGTCACATGTCACGCTATATTACGTAAATATATACTTGCAGCTCAGAAACAAAGCACTATGTTATAGGTCATATTTCAAATTTTATTTTTGAACTTTAACTATGTGTTTTAATGACATTTGTGAGCATAACAATAAAACTGATTCGTGTATTTATTTTGTATGAATAAGATTACGGTTTACAACAAAAAACATAATATACAATAATAATAAAATATTAATATGAAAGAGCAATTGAAAACAGTAGTATTTTAGAATTTGAAATGGAATTTAATATATTTGGTTTTTAAATCCTATATTTACTTTATGAACACAAAATACTTTAAAACAGATTGATTTTGAAGAAGAAGCCTCAATATTAGTTTTACTTAAATGGAATTGCCATAACATTTCATTTGTCACATTAATATGAACATTTATAAAATTATATATTAAATCATAAAATAGAAATTACTCCGAATCATTTACTATAACGACTCTTCCTCCCTTGGAGAAAATATATGCTCGTCCATAGAGTACACAGGCATTTTGGCATCGCACTCATCCTCGGGAATAGTAAGTCCTCTAATATCTATGCAATGTTAGTAAGATCTGTAATGTTTAACCAAAATGTGTGATGTCAGACTTCTTCTTACCCCCTCCCACCCCCTTGTCAAACTGTCACAATTTCACGAACCCCTCCTCCCCCCCTCCAAGCGTGACATCATTTCTGGATGGCCCCTATTCACAAATCTGATTAAATATAATTCCACAAAAACAAAATATTTGAAAAGTTTCAAGAATTTAAAAAGAACAAAGTTATAATAAAACAATACAGTCTATTAAATTATAAAGTTTATTTTCACACAGCTACAAATAATAGTTTCTAATACAAAGTATTAACATAATATTTACCAAATTAACATACAATTATTTAACATTCTTCTATATATTATTTCCGTGTCTTTGCATCCTAAAAGAGAGAAACAATAGAGTGCATTTTAAAAGTTACAAGTTAAATTTTCACTGTTTTCAAGAATCCTGCTTAGATTTAGTTCTAAAGGTGATCACAAATTATAACTCTCCAGGCAAAATGACCGAATCGCTAATGTTAATCCAACGAGATATATTTTTAAAAATATCTCGTCTGTATTTTTATATTTTAAAAAGACTTTTTCTTTTGCATTGGATAGCTGAGGTAAATTTCTGCAATTGCGGTTTTTACTTTATTTTAAGTTCGTTGAAGTTTTTATTTAATTTTCTTTCTTTCTTTCTTTTTTTTTTTTGTGCGGACACTTTCACTCTTTTCACTGTTTATACCGGCTCGAAAGGTGAAAGTATATAAAAAAAATCATTTAAAAATATTGAAATGCAACCGAGTTAGCTTAAAAAAATTCTCTTATTGGATTAACATTGGCGAATTGGTGTTTCCGCTTGACTGAAGTACCCTCTTAACCCTTTAAGCCCCGACCCAAACAATTGTACGGGCGATTACTAAAGTAAAAGAGAATGACTACCTCCTGTTTCTGTGCGATTTAAAACCAAATCCGCACATTTATATGAGTTAATTGGCTTTAGATGTTTTGATAAGACACAACTAGGGGATACCATCTACAATACAGGGTTATATTTTCTGCTTTTAAAAAGACTATATCATCTGACAGCAATAGACAAAAAGTATGAACTGTCGTAATTTCATTTAAATATGATTTATAATGTTTGCTTGGATTTAATATTTCTTTTCATATAGTTTATTCATGATTTTAATTGATTTTGTCTTTGATAAATTTAATTAGGCTTCACAAAAGTTGAAAAACAAATGAACCACACAATTGTGTGGGTCCGGCATTTACCATTTCCAAAATAGATACTATATTCCTAATATATATATAAAAAAATTTTAAGTGATTTTTTTAAACTTATGTTTTTAGCAATTTATTTTTTATTAATTACATTTTTGAAGCTGACCAATTTTAAATTAATAGGTTTGTACTATTCATGATTTCTATTTAAAATGGATAGTATTAGATATATAATATGCACATGTAACGAACTGTATGTTTCTGCCCTGAGTTATAGATGCCATATATGATTTATAAGTTTTATATGAGTTATATGCATACCACGAGATTGATTTTTAAGTTTGATAAATTCATTCCATTTTGTCGACACAGCAAGTAAACCACCAGGAATAAATAATAAATTATAGAAAGTTCAGCAAATGCTCGACAGATTCCGTAGTGTCTGCTTGAATTTACCAGGAGATCAGGGAAAATTTTCCATAGATGAGCAGACGCGACGATTCCTTTTTTTAGGACGTGCCTCGGTAAAGCAGTATATAAAAAACAAACCACACTCTGTTGTAACAGCATCATCTGGGATAGTTTTAAAATTTGTATTATACCAGTGGGAAAGTACAGACCTGGTCCACAAGGATCTAGGCTTAGGACCTGCTGTCAGGGCCGAAACTAAGGGGGGGGGGGGGGACAGAGAGGACATGTGCCCCGGGCGCCAAATGAAGGATTATACCTTTGGAAAGAATTATTTTCTTCTGATGGACTAATGGCTTCCATTATTATGAAACAGCCATTATAAATGAAGTGTTGGGTGAAGATGAAATAGCAGTCGTAAAAAGTTAGAACTCTGATTTTCTGGTCAGAATGGAAAAAAAAAAATGGCCATAATTTTTTTTGAAAAAAAAAAAAATAGGTATAGGAAAAAAGGGACTGTAAGGATGGAACAGCAAGGACAATTATCACCTATTTTTAGGAAAATCATGTTAAGACTAAGTGATAGCCACAATGTTCATTGATTTCTAGAAACAGTTGTTAACATTGGATTAAATATTTTTTTTTTCTTAATTTACCTCGAAAAGGGCAGAAATAAACCTTGGGGACGGTAAGACTACCAATAAAGCCACGATCTTGAAATTGATATTTAAATGCTGATTTAAATTTTGCAGTAAATTTCCTGTCAAAGAATTTTAGACATTCTTTCTCTAGCATACTTCTCCATGAGAAAAAACTTGAAAAAAATTCTGTGGCTGCATCTGAAGTGATTTTCTGTATAAGTTTAGCAAGAGGGACGGTAAGGATGAAAAACCCAGGGACAGAGTTCAAAAAATAATATCAACCGTAAAAATGTGTGCAGGTTAATTTTTTGCACAATATTTATATTAAACAATTGTCCCAGTTTCGGAAAAAAATTACATCGAATTACATTTATTGAAACAGTTTTATACAGACAGCTCCAAATTTAAAAATCAGCATCAGGGACGGGACGGTATACGAGTTTTCCTGGTATTTGGACCCCCAACATCGTCCAAAACTTATTTATCTCGTTAATATTTTTATATGCAATCATGCAATGGAATGTTCTCCAGTATATGAAATAAAAAAAAACACCAAAAAAATGTATTAAAATAAAAATTATTATTCAGGACATAAAAGTCAAAAGATTGTGAGAATTCCCCATATGTTGTTGTGCTTTTGTACTTTTTCGGTTTTGGTTACAGTTTTCTTTTATATGAGTACAGTTTGACTTTCAGAACAGGTTTCAAAATTGAAAGTATCTGCATATAAAAAATTGCATAAAAGCTCGAAAAGGTACGATTGCACAACTATATATATCAACCAGGTGTATTCTATGCAAAAAATAATATTAAAAAATATTAAAATGTGAGCCCAAAATATGCAAAGAACTCTCCATAGAATTAACATTAGCTTGAATGTTAAATTTTACTTCGGGTGACTAGTGTCGGTTTTTAAGAATTACATTTTTATTAAAGATTGTTATCATAGAAGAAAATAATAAATAAAGATGCAGTTGAACACTATTTTACATGTGAAAAAGGATTCAAAACGAAACATCTTTAATAATAACACAAATAAATAGTCTTCGAATCTGACATTAACAATATAACAATGGAATTAAGGTTGTAAGGTCCAAAGTTTTAATTATCAAAAAAAAAAATATTTTGTAACTATTAAAATAATATTTTGGTGCTATGGTATCCGAGGTTTTAAGTATCACACAAAGCTATTTTATAACTTTTTTTTGGGGGGGGAGGGGGGGAAGAGTTTAAGTAATTAGTCAATGCATTTTAGTTATTTAGCTCTAATTCATTGCAAAAATTCTGGATTTTTTTAAAAAGAGCTCCGTATAATCCCGGTTTCTCGAATAAATCTATATCGTACATACTCTAGACATGACGTTCATGATTTTAGCGTACACCCTCTGATTTTTTTTACGATTACAACACTGCAAACCAGATCAATATTTGTCATAATTTTACGAACCGGAATATTGTTCCGATTTGCTCTGCACATTTCAAGCCCAGGTTTGCTGTCGCGAAAAATTAACAATTTCAAAATATTCGTATTTAAAATTTAAGAAAAATAGGGAATAAAACGACTTATACACATCCGATTAACAAGCAGTTATGTCAAAAGAAAAGAGAAATTTTTAAAGAATTAAATAAAACTGACGCCGGAAGGAAATACTGTTAATAACTTTAATAAAAATTAGAAAATAGCGATACAATAGAAGTCCATGATAAGAAGCATGGAGAATAGCACACTAAGAAACTGTTTAAAATACTTGATATTTATATATAGAAAGGGGTTTAATGGCCATGAAAAGATAATTTAAATTTAAAAATACATTCGAACGCACTGCTGAATTCAAGAGGAGGGGGATTCCCCCCGGAAGGTTTGATATTTTATGCTTTTTAATAAGCAATTTCCACACCGAATCTCTAAAATGCCCCCCCCCCCTCCAGAGCCGTAGAAATTAATCCCGGAGAAAAATATCTGAATGCAACACTGCTCCATCGGCGTGAGCAAGAAAAAAGGCAAATATTAATTAAAACGATATCTTAGAAATTCCCCTTAAAGTTGAGAAAAATTCATTTAAAAATTAAAATTTTCAATAATGCCTTAACATGGACCAAAACCAAACTATTTAAAAAATGTAAGCATTCCTCAGTAAATAAACATAACTTTTTAATTTATTAAAATTTCTGTACGAAATAAGTTGTAGTTTGTACAGAGAAAATACAAAAATATCCGAATCACATTTGAATAATTAAAATAATAAATACCTTTATATCTGGGTTCTTTACTTGAACGCTAATCCAATGGCGCTGCTTCATGGAATTCAATAAAGAAGTGTTGTAATTTTGTCTTTGTAAAATTTCCGCGCATGCGCGTTTATATCTGTTTTCCTTCCAACAAAAGGAATTTTTCGCTTACGTCGTTATTTTATGACAGTGTTGTATCAGGTTTAGAGCAAAGTTGCGTTGCAAGAAAGCGATTGATTATATTCCGTCTACCTAGTAATGTCCTTGCGGCAATATTATTACTTCAAATTTTTCGTGACAAGAAAATATCAAGAAAAAATTAATCTTGCTGCAATTGTTCATGCTATCTGGGATACTTTGCAGACTTGCAATGTTGCAGCAAGCTCAGCATGACAAGTCTGAAAGTTCATAACAAGACTGCAACAAGATTATGCAAACTCCGAAGTCACCATACTTTGAACTTGCAGCTAAGTTGTCGTGCAAGTTGCAATCTTGTTGCATCAATCTTACTGCAAACGCATAGCAAACTAGTAATATTGCGATGTCAGACTATTTGCAAACGCATTGTAAATTTGCAATATTGTCATGTCAGAACATCTGCAAATGAATTGCAAACTCGGAATCTTGTCATGATAAGTATAGCTGCAGATATGTAGTAATTTCATTGAAATGTTGTCAATTCTGTGAATTTTGCGTGTAGTACACAAGTAAAATAGGATTTTTTGAGACAACAGATGGCCATTCACCCAAATTTGGGAAGAACTTCGTTTTGATACTAAAAATGAAGATCCAATGAGTACTAAAAAAATAAAGTTGTTTTATCATGTTTTGTGCGCAAAAGGGGGCATTGTTAGCTCAGGGAGGGGGTAACTAAAAATAAATAAGTAGGTGAAATGAATATTGTTTATAATGTTTTTTATAATTCCGAATCAGGTGAAATCATCAGCAAGTTAATACGGTCATTTCTTACAAAATGACGGCAGGTTTTATTAATACAAAGTCTTTTGCAGGTAAAATAGGTTTTTACAGTAACAAGTGATTGCTATTCACGAAAGCTTGAGACAAACCTCGTTTTGGCACTACAAATTAAGATCCGATGAGTCTCCAAAATGTAAAGTTGTTTTACCGTGTTTTTTTTTTTGGGGGGGGGGTGGCATTTTAGCTCGAGGGGGAAAAATTCAACTTTTTTTAAATAGGTCAAGTGGAATATCGTTTCGTATGTATTTGAATAACATTATTGGCAAGTCGATACGAGCATTTATAAAAAAGTTACAGAAAAGATTTTATCAATGCAAAGTGGAAAATTATATTTTATTTTTTAGCATAGTTTTGTCACATTTATTTTACGTTTAAAAAGAGTTTTTTATATCATATTAAGTCATCTCAAAACTATTAAATGTCTTCAAAATAGCAACAATCAAAATCAGGATAATTTTGAGTTTATTTCAAAGTCATTAAATTTACCAAAATCCACTACTTATAACCTGGCCTAACTTTGTAAACAATGATCGTATCGGCTTGCGTGCGATACCATTTGATTCAGAATAAAACAATTCATAACAAACGATACCTCATTTGACATTTTAAAAATAAGTTCTGTTGGCCCATGCCGTGTTAAAGTCCCCCCCCCTCCTCCTCAAAAAGAACCCCACGATGAAACAAATTTATTTTGGTGTGTGTGTGTGGGGGGGGGGGGACTCGTCGTATCTTCATTTCTAGTAACAAAATGAAGTTCTTACCAGATAAATTTTCTTGAATGGCTATCAGTTGCTGCTGTAAAAACCTACGGTACCTGCACCAAATTGTAATTTTCGACTTCGTATTCATAAAACTTGTCGTAACTATGTAACAAATGATCGTATCAATTTGCAAATGGTAATCATTTGATAAAAAATAAATAAATAAACGATACCTGTTTCTTAACATACTTCAAAAATTTTTAGTTTTCCCCTCCCGCTTCCTGAGTTAAAAATGCCCCCAAAACATGATAAAAGAACTTTATTTTTTAAGGATTCATCGAATATTCATTTTTAGTATCAAAATGAAATTCTTCCCAAACTTTGGTGAATGCCACATTTCTACTCAATTTTTGATTGTATATTTTTTATCTGTACGCTAATAGTCATACTTTTGAAGGTTGTGCGAGTTTTGTGCAGGATTCCATATAATCGGAGGTTTGTCAAATGCTTGACATTTTTATGCTATGTAGACCGAGTAAACAAGGACTTATAGTTTAAAGTAGATTCCAAATCACCGCAAATACGTTACCACACCCGCAGGAATTAAACCCGACATAGTTGAATCGAAGGCCACAGGGCTAACCATTCAATTATCTGGTAAGCCCCAATAACTTCCAATAATATACCTTAATTTGATTAGAAGTTTTATTAGACTCGCCAATTCTCAATTAGTTGCTTATTCCCTTCTAATTCTTAAAAGGTAATTAAAAACATTATCTAAAAATAAGTGGGCCATGTACATAACCAATGCAAAGCAAACCTAGATGAGTATAAACACACACCCTCAATTTTAATTTCATATATAATTTTATTAAAGAAAATATAATTTATTTTCATTTCTTTTTGGCCAGAGTGGAATATATTGCTAAAACTTATTAACTTCCAGAAGGAAAAAAAACTCATTTTAAAATTGAAATTTCCCTATTCTTAAATCTGAATAAATATAATTCCACAAAAACAAAATATTTGAAAAGTTTCAAGAATTTAAAAAGAACAAAGTTATAATAAAACAATACAGTCTATAAAATTACAAAGTTTATTTTCACACAGTTACAAATAATAGTTTCTAACACAAAGCATTAACATAATATTTACCAAATTAACATACAATTATTTAACATTCTTCTCTATATTATTTCCGTGTCTTTGCATCCTAAAAGAGAGAAACAATAGAGTGCATTTTAAAAGTTACAAGTTAAATTTTTACTGTTTTCAAGAATCCTGCTTAGAATTAGTTCTAAAGGTGATCACAAATTATAACTCTTCAGGCAAAATGACCGAATCGCTAATGTTAATCCAACGAGATATATTTTTTTAAATATCTCGTTTGTATTTTTATATTTTAAAAATACTTTTTCTTTTGCATTGGATAGCTGAGGTAAATTTCTGCAATTGTGGTTTTTTACTTTATTTTAAGTTCGTTGAAGTTTTTATTTTATTTTCTTTCTTTATTTTCTTTATTTTTTTTTGTGGACACTTTCACTCTTTTCACTGTGTATACCGGCTCCAAAAGTGTAAGTATATAAAAAAATCATTTAAAAATATTGAAATGCAACCGAGTTACCTTAAAAAAAATCTCTTATTGGATTAACATTGGCGAATGGGTGTTTCCGCTTGACTGAAGTAGCCTCTTAACCCTTTAAGCCCTGACCCACACAATTGTGCGGGCGATACTAAAGTAAAAGAGAATGACTATTTCCTCTTTTTGTGCGATTTAAAACTAAATCTGCACATTTATATGCTTTAGATGTTTTGATAAAACACAACTAGGGGGTACCAACTACAATACAGGGTTAGATTTTCTGCTTTTAAAAAGACTATATCATCTGACAGCAATAGACAAAAAGTATGTACTGTCGTAATTTCTTTTAAATATGATTTATAGTGCTTGCTTAAATTTAATATTTCTTTTCATATAGTTTATTCAAGATTTTAACTGATTTTGTCTTTGATAAATTTAATTAGGCTTCAAAAAAGTTGAAAAACAAATGAACCACACAATTGTGCGGGTCCGGCATTTACCATTTCCAAAATAGATACAATTCCTAATATATAAAATTTTTATTTTTAAGTGATTTTTTTAAACTTATGTTTTTAGCAATTTATTTTTTATTAATTACATTTTTAAAGCTGACCAATTTTAAATTAATAGGTTTGTACTACTCATGATTTCTATTTAAAATGGATAGTATTAGATATATAATATGCACATGTAACGAACTCTATGTTTCTGCTCTGAGTTATAGATGCCATATATGATTTATAAGTTTTATATGAGTTATATGCATACCAAGAGATTGATTTTTAAGTTTGATAAATTCATTCCATTTTGTCGACGCAGCAAGTAAACCACCAGGAATAAATAATAAATTATGGAAAGTTCAGCAAATGCTCGACAGATTCCGTAGTGTCTGCTTGAATTTACCAGGAGATCAGAGAAAATTTTCCATAGATGAGCAGACGATTCCCTTTTTTAGGATGTGCCTCAGTAAAGCAGTATATAAAATACAAACCACACTCTGTTGTAACAGCATCATCTGGGATAGTTTTAAATTTTGTGTTATACCAGTGGGAAAGTACAGACCTGGTCCACAAGGATCTAGGCTTAGGACCTGCTGTAGTCCTTACTCTGGTTCAGACCTAGTTTTATGTACTTCGATCGGTATTTCAACAAAATACCGCTGCTGGAAAAACTAAAAAAAAAAAAGAAATTTGAAGGATCAGGCACAATCCAAACGAAGTGAAGGCCATACCATTTGTCAAAGGCTCTTAAGAGGGGTGCGAGCAGTGAGCACGTCTCAGAAAATGAAATTGTAGTGGTCTGTCCAAAAACAAAAATTGTTTCAAATATTTTCATTGTGGCTGATGAAAGCTCTCAATAAACAACTTTTTTTGCTTAAAATTTTATTTTTAGATATTTGCACACATAATCCCAAACTACACAATTGTGTAGATTTAGCCCAAAAACGGCTGTATTAAGGCCGAACCCACACAATTGTGCGGGTCCTCTCTCTTGTCATAACCTGACATCGGGTATTTTTTTATATATTTTTTTCAATCAAATACGATCCTATCGATAAGGGGAAACCACCCAAACTTTCAATTTCTACCAAAAAAACTCCCAGTCTTAAAGGATTAAGAGCCCATACTAGTCACTTGGAAAAAGTCGAACGCTAATGGTAAGTCTATGGGAGCGTTATTTTCAAATTTCTCGCTGAAATTTTAATATTTTTGAATGTTTCTTTTTGTTTTGTTTTTTGCATAGAATAGCTGAGGATGATCTACAACTGGACTAGTTTTTACTTTTTCGATTTTGATTTTTTTTTCTATAATAGGATAGTTTCAATTTCGGTACCGGTTCCGAAAGTAATTGTATTTGTTAAAAAAGAATCTGAAACCGAAATCGAAAAAGTAAAAACTAGCCAGGTTGTAGATCGTCCTCAGCTATCCTATGCAAAAAAATCATTCAAAAATATTAAAATTTGAGCGAGATATTTGAAAATAACGTTCCCATAGACTTAGCATCAGCGTTTTTCCTTTTCCCCGTGATTGAAGAGAGTTCTTAAGGCCCATGTCCCTGCCTTCGGAGACACTCACGAGCTAATGCTAATCCTATGGGGAGGGATTTTTCTAATATCTCGCTTGCATTTCGACATTTTTAATTTTTTTGCATTGGATAGCCGAGATCCGTGTCTATATCGCACCTTTTTTACTTTTTCGATTTTGGTCGCAGATATGTTTATAAAGTTACTTTCACTTTACCTGGTCTGAAAATGAAAGTGTCATTCTAAAAAAATATCTGCAACCAAAATTGAAAAAGTAAAAAAGGTGCGATGTAGAGACGGATCTCGGCTATCCAATGCAAAAGAAAAAAAATTTAAAAATGTCGAAATGCAAACGAGATATTAGAAAAATCCCTCCCCATAGCATTAGCATTAGTTCGTGAGTGCCTTCGCCGGCAGGGACAGGAGCCTTAAGAATCTACATTACTCATGCGAAGAAACTCGAACCCTAATGTTAAGTATGTGGGAGAAATCTTCACAGCGATAAAGCTATACAGCTTAAATGAGAGAGAAATATATGCATAGGATACCTGAGGTCGATATATATAGTTGTGCGTTTGTAATTTTTCGATTTTGTTCAGTTTTTTTTCTTTTTTTTTTCTTTTAATGCGGACATTTTCACTATTGGAACTGGTTGGAACGCGTTGTGAAAGTGAAACTATCCTCATATAAAAAAACAAATGCAAACAAAATAAAAAAAAGTACAAACTCACAACAATAGATATCGACCTCAGGTATCCTGTTTAACGAAAATTATTTAAAAATATTAAAATGCAAGTGAGAAATCTGTAAAGTTTTTTTTTCATAGATTTAACTTGAGTTTTTCCGCGTAAAGGGTCTACACTAGTCACGCGAATAAATTTAATCACTAATGTTCAACCTATGGTTAAAAACTTTTCCAATTTATCGCTTGCGTTTTAATATTTTTACACGATTTTTTTTCCAGGATACCTGAGGTCGATATCTAATGTTAGCGTTTGTGTACTTTTTCGATTTTGGTTACAGTTTTTTTATACGAAAGTAGTTTCACTTTCAGAACAGGTTCCATCCTCTTCCGAAAGTAAAAGTGTCCGCATATTGAAAAACTGTTACCAAAACCAAAAAAGAACAAACGCACAACAATTTATTTCGACCTCGGGTATCCTATCCAAAAAAATCACTTAAAAATATATTAAAATGTGAGCAAGATGGAACAAAAGATTTGTCTCATAGGTTTAACGTTAGGGTTCGAGTTTTTCCGCGTAAAGGGTTAAAACTAGTAACGCGAAGAAATTTTAACGCTAATGTTAAACCTGTGGGAAAAATCTTTTCAGATTTCTCGCTTGCATTTTAATATTTTTAAAAGATTTTTGGCATAGGGTACGTGAGGTCGATAACTTTTATCGTGCGTTTGTACTTTTTCGATTTTGGTTATAGTTTTTCATATCAAGATAGTTTCACTTTTGAAACCGGTTAGAATCGGTGCTGAAAATGAAACTGTACTTATATAAAAAACTGCAACCAAAATCGAAAAAGTACAAATGCACGATAAAAATTGTCGACATGAGGTACCCTATGCAAAAACTCTTTTAAAAATATTAAAATGCAAGCGAGAAATCTGTGAAGAATCCTCCCATAGGATTAACATTAGCGTTAGAATTTCTCCTCATGACTAGTGTAAGAGGCTATTTCAGTCACGTGAAAACACTTGTTCGGTAATGTTAATTATGTGGGAGAAATTTTTAAAAATATCTCGTTTTCATTTGATTATTTTTAAATGATTTTTAGGTGCGTTCGTAATTATATAAATACGTAACACCTATAGTGTCCGTCCGCATATAACAGAGAGAAAACTACCCAACCGAATGGTTTGAAATTTTAAATATATAATTGTTGCAAAATTTTGTCGAGTTATTTCAAATTTTGTAAAACTCGGATGTATAGTTTAATTACAGGGACATTCAAAAGTTTTCCGTTACATTACGGCCAATGGGGAAAATTATTGCAAGTGCATTTTAATGATGTTACATCCTTCCAAACGGTCTGAAATTTTAAATATATAATTGTTGTAAAATTTTGTTGAGTCATTTCCAATTTTATGAAAATCGGATGTATAGCTTAATTACAGGGACAGTCAAAAGTTTTCCGTTGCATTACAGCCAATGGGAAAAAAAATATTGTAAGTGCATTTTAATGATGTTACAGCCTTTCGAAGAGAATGAAATTGATATGCACTTATGAAGTGCACTAAAATATACATTCAGTAGAATATGTGGTGCAAAAAATATTTATAAAACTAGTTATAGTAAGAACGCACCTCATTTGCCACGTTTGACGAGCAATTTCCAACTTGTTTTTTTCGCATATGACAGCTGAGGTCGATCTCAAAGAAGACAGTTTTTTACTTTTTCGATTTTGTTTGCAGGATTTTTTTATGGGGATGCTTCACTTTCGAAACCGATTCCGAAAGTGAAAGTGTTCTAATTAAAAATACTTGTAAACAAAATAAAAAATGTGCAAAAGGATCTTTGTACAGATCCACCTCAGCTTTCAAATACAAAAAAAAAAAAAAATAATAAATAAAATATTAAAATGCAAACGAAAATACCTTTAAAAAATTCTCCCATTGTATTAATATTAGCGAGCGGCGTTGTTTTCGCGTAACTGAATTAGTCTCATAACACTACATATACGTATACTTAACCCACTACATAATTATACATAACCTACACTAGTCACGCGAAGAAACTCGAACGCTAAAGTATGGGAGAAATGGGGGATATGGGAGAAATCTTTACAGCTAAAAGGCTATACAGCTTAAATAATATATATATTTGCATAGGGTACCTGAGGACTACCAGTATATACGGGGCATTCTCACAATCTTTTGACTTTCGGGAATAAAAATCTGGTGAAATTAAACATGCTAAAATCACATTTTAATCTGGTAGACAAATGCCTTAATGATTCAAAATAAAGAAAAAATGGTCAGCAGCGAAAACTTTTTTATTTAACTGCGGTTTAAGTTAAACTTGCGAGTTTAATTTTCCTTACCATTTTACCACTATAACTTTTTATTTTCTTCTAAATTTTTACTTATAATGAACTTGCATAGTACCCACAGGACATTCAAATAAGAAATGATAAAAATGTAGTACTATTAATACAGAATTTTGTATAACATTGTCTTAAAGGGGTGTTAAAGAAGGGACGGTAAGATAAAAAAAAAGGGGGGGGCGGTATAGGAAAAAAGGGACTAGGATGGAACGGTAAGGAAAATTATCACCTATTTCTGGGAAAATAATCATGTTAAGACTAAGTGATAGCCACAATGTTCATTGATTTCTAGAAACGGTTGTTAACATTGGATTAACTATTTTTTTTCCCTTAATTTACCTCGAATAGTGCAGAAATAAACCTTGGGGACGGCAAGACTACCAATAAAGCCACGATCTTGAAATTGATATTTAAATGGTGATTTAAATTCTGGAGTAAATTTACTGTCAAAGAATTTTAGACATTCTTTCTCTAGCATACTGCATGAGAAAAAACTTAAAAAAAATTCTGTGGCTGCATCTGAAGTGATTTTCTGTATAAGTTTAGCAAGAGGGACGGTAAGGATGAAAAACCCAGGGACAGAGTTAAAAAAATAATATCAACCTTAAAAATGTGTGCAGGTTAATTTTTTGACAATATTTATATTAAACAATTGTCCCAGTTTCGGAAAAAAATTACATCGAATTACTTTTATTGAAACAATTTTATACAGACAGCTCCAAATTTAAAAATCAGCATCAGGGACACGGGACGGTATAGTAGTTTTCCTGTTATCTGGACCCCCCAACATCTTCCAAAACTTATTTATCTCGTTAATATTGTTATGCAATCATGCAATGGAATGTTCCCCAGTATATGAAATTTAAAAAAAATGTATTAAAATAAAAATTATTATTCAGGGACATAACAGTCAAAAGATTGTGAGAATGCTCCATACATTGTTGTGCTTTAGTACTTTTTCGATTTTGGTTACAGTTTTCTTTTATATCAGTACAGTTTCACTTTCAGAACAGGTTTCAAAATTGAAAGTATCTGCATATAAAAAATAGCATAAAAGCTCGAAAAGGTACAATTGCACAACTATATATATCAACCAGATGTATCCTATGCAAAAAATAACATTAAAAAATATTAAAATGTGAGCCCGAAATATGCAAAGAACTGTCCATAGAATTAACATTAGCTTGAATGTTAAATTTTACTTCGGGTGACTAGTGTCGGTTCTTAAGAATTACATTTTATTAAAGATTGTTATCATAGAAGAAAATAATAAATAAAGATGCAGTTGAACACTATTTTACATGTGAAAAAGTATTCAAAACGAAACATCTTTAATAATAACACAAATAAATAATCTTCGAATCTGACATTAACAATATAACAATGGAATTAAGGTTTTAAGGTCCTAAGTTTTAATTATCACAAAAAACTATTTTGTAACTATTAAAATAATATTTTGGTGCTATGGTATACGAGGTTTTAAGTATCACACAATACTATTTTATAACTTTTTTTGGGGGAGGAGGGGGGCGGGGGGGAGGGTTTAAGTGATTATTCAATGCATTTAAGTTATTTAGATCTAAGTGATTGCAAAAAACTTACCAATCAAGTTTCAGTACAATTGTTTGCGGCAGGACTCGAAATGGAAAAATTCCCGAGCCGGAAATCTATTTTTGAAAGTTTGACAATTTTTTTTAAAGTTTTAGGCAAACTTGTGTCTAACAATAAATATCAATTTTAAAAAATGCATTCAAAATTCAAAATAATCAAAAAAGTTATAGTCAGCACAATAAAAGCTATATGTATAAAACTATAATAATAATATGTTTTAACGAATCGGAACGATATTTACCATAATTTCACAAACCAGCCGGAGTGTATTGGAGGGTATACGGAGGTATATGCCGTATACCTTCTGGATTTTTTTAAAAAGCTCCGTATACCCCCGGTTTCTCGAATAAAGCTGTATCGTATATACTCTAGACATGACTTTCATGACTTTAGCGTACACCCTCTGATTTTTTTACGATTACAACACTGCAAACCAGATCAATATTTCGCATAATTTTACGAACCGGAATATTGTTCCGATTTGCTCCGGCAAATTTCAAGCCCAGGTTTGCTGACGCGAAAAATTAACGATTTCAAAATATTCGTATTTAAAATTTAAGAAAAATAGAAAATAAAAAGACTTATACACATCCGATTAACAAGCAGTTATGTCAAAAAAAAGAGAAATTTTTAAAAAATTAAATAAAACTGACCCCGGAAGGAAATACTGTTAATAACTTTAATAAAAATCAGAAAATAGCAATACAATAGAAGTCCATGATAAGAAGCATTGAGAATAGCACACCAAGAAACTGTTTAAAATACTTAACATTTATATAGAGAAAAGGGTTTAATGGCCATGAAAAGATAATTTAAATTTAAAAATACATTCGAACGCACTGCTGAATTCAAGAGGAGGGCATTCCCCCCGGAAGGTTTGAGATTTTAGGCTTTTTAATAAGCAATTTCCACACCGAATCTCTAAAATGTCCCCCCCCCCTCCAGAGCCGCAGAAATTGATCCCGGAGAAAAATATCTGAATTCAACACTGCTCGATCGGCGTGAATAGCAAGAAAAAAGCTAATATTAATTAAAACGATATCTTATAAATTCCCCTTAAAGTTGAGAAAAATTCATTCAAAAATTAAAATTTTCAGTAATGCCTTAACATGGACCAAAACCAAACTATTTTAAAAATGTAAGCATTCCTCAGTAAATAAACATAACTTTTTAATTTATTAGAATTTCTATACGAAATAAGTTGTACTTTGTACAGAGAAAATACAAAAATATCCGAATCACATTTGAATAATTAAAATAATAAATACCTTTATATCTGGGTTCTTTACTTGAACGCTAATCCAATGGCGCTGCTTCATGGAATTCAATAAAGAAGTGTTGTAATTTTGTCTTTGTCGAATTTTCGAGCATGCGCGTTTAAATCTGTCCTCCTTCCAACAAAAGAAAATTTTCGCTTACGTCGTTATTTTATGACAGTGTTGTATCAGTTTTAGAGCAAAGTTGCGTTGCAAGGGAGCGATTGATTATATTCCGGCAACCTAGTAGTGTCCTTGCGGCAATATTATTACTTCAAATTTGTCGTGACAAGAGAATATCAAGAAAAAATTAATCTTGCTGCAATTGCTCATGCTATCTGGGATATCATTTAAACACACGAAGCTCAATTTAGTGGAAACCGAATATAGGAGATTCAATACTAATTTTTATCAATGTAATGAAAGAGAATTTCGCGAAATTAGTCAGCTTTATCCAAGCTGCTTTTCTTTAAAGTAACTTATATTTGGCTGCCAAATTCGGCGATTTCTTAAAGTGCCTGCCATTTTAAGACAACATGGTGGATGAGGCTAACCAGTGACCTTGGTCGAGACCTTAATAATTGCTGTGCACATGCTCACTCACATCGGAATCGGTTGATATATACGAGTGCTGTCGCATGCAAAAAATCAGATTTTTCAAAATGTCACCCACAATAGAAATTGAAACTGCTATATCTGATCCATTTTTTAAGGTAAAGACAAACAAAAAATGCTCCTGAATCCTTATATCAAGGTCAAATACTTAAGAAAGAAATCTTTTTCAATTTCTAATTTTTTTCTCACCTCACTTTAAATATATATATATATTTTAATTTAATGGCCGCCATTTTTAAACAAGATGGCTGATGAATCTGGCCAGCGAACTTGGTCGAGGTATTGATGTATACTATCCACATGCCTTCTTACATTGAAATAGGCGAATACGTGTGTTATCGCGTGACAAATACAAGATCGTTTCAAAATGTTAGCCATGCTAGAAATTCAAAGTGCTATAATTCAACCATTTTTTAAGATATAAACAAAAGAACAAATTTTCAGAAACAAAAACTGCTCCGGAATCTTTGTATAAAGGCCAAACATATAAAAAAAATCTTTTTCATTTTACAATTTTTTAATACCTCATTTTAAATTTTAAATTTAATTTTTTTTAAATGGCAACCCTTTTGAAACGAGATGGCGAATGAAGCTGGCCAACGAACTCGGTCGAGACATTGGTATGTACTATGTACAGACCAAGTTACATCCAAATTGGTTCATAAATACGCCTGTTATCGCGTGACAAAAATCAGGTTGTTTTAAAATGTCAGCCACAATAGAAATTCAAAATGATATTACTCAGCCATTTATTTAGATACAGACGAAACAAAAACTGTTCCGGAATCTTTGTATTAAGGTCAAACACATACGAAAAAAATCTTTTTCATTTTCTAATTATTTGGTATCTCATTTTAATTTTTTATTTTTTTAATTTGTTTTTAAATGGCCGACATTTTGAAACAAGATGGCGGATGAAGCTAGCCAACTAACTCTGTCGAGATATTTGTATGTATTATGTACACACCAAGGTACATCCAAATCGGTTCATAAATACGCCTGTTATTACGTGACAAAAATCAGGACGTTTCAAAATGTCAGCCACTCTAGAAATTCAAAATGCTATAACTCAGCCATTTCTTAAGATATAGACGAAACAAAAACTGCTCTCGATCTTTTTATCAAGGTCAAACACATAATAAGAAAATATTTTTTCAATTTTCAATTTTTTGGTACCACATTTCAAATTTAAATTTTTCTTAAAAATGTAAATGTCCGCCATTTTTAAACAAGATCGCGGATGAAGCTGGCCAACGTACCCGATCGAGACATTGGTATGTAGTATGTATAAACGAAGCTACATCGAAATCGGTTCATAAATACGCCTTTTATCGCGTGACAAAATTCAGGACTTTTCAAAATGTCAGCCACGCTAGAAATTCAAAATGCTGCAACTCAGCCATTTTTTAAGATATAGATGAAACAAATACTGCTCCGAAATCTTTGTATAAAGGTCAAATACATAAGAAAAAAATATTTTACCATTTTTAATTTTTTAGTACCACATTTCAAATTTTAAAATTTTAAAAAAATTTTAAATGGCCGCCAATTTGAAACAAAATGGCGGATGAAGCTAGCCAACGAACTCGGTCCAGACATTGGTATGTACAATGTACACACCGAATTACATCGAAATCGGTTCATAAATATGCCTTTTATTGCGTGACAAATTTCAGGACGTTTCAAAATGTCAGCCACGCTAGAAATTCAAAATGCTATAACTCAGCCATTTTTTAAGATATAGACGAAACAAAAACTGCTCCGGAATCTTTGTATAAAGGTCAAATACATAAGAAAAAAATATCTTTCCATTTTTAATTTTTTGGTACCACATTTCAAATTTTAATTTTTTTTTTTAAATTTTAAATGGCCGCCATTTTGAAACAAAACGGCGGATGAAGCTGGCCAACGAACTCGGTCGAGACATTGGTATGTACTATGTACACATCAATTACATCGAAATCGGTTCATAATTACGAGCGTTACAGTGTGACATAGGTCAGATATATATATATATATCAATTTTGAACGGAGGGTGGTTTCGGGGTCTGGGGGTCATGATCGATGAAAATATACCAAATTTTTTGAAATCGCTTTCCTCCGAACGGCTGCAATAGGTAGCTTTTTGTAATGAAAGCTACCTAAAAGCACTGCACCGTTAAAAGACAAATGTTTCTTAACCTCGGAAAATATAATCATGAACGAAAATATATAATGACCTCTTCCAAGTTATTCACGATTTCGAAATGAGTTTTTCAACTTTAGAAATATCAGAAACCAATCTATTTTCGCCCCCCAGGTACCTTCTTTAGGTATTCACGGTCTTCGTAACCCCGGGCACCTGAGCGATCTTTCTGTTTTCCTTTTCTTCTTATTTCTCTTGTCTTTCTTTCCTCTTTATTTCACTCTCGTTGTGGTCAGGGACTCACTTCACTTTGGAGGTGAAGGCAATTCTGAATGAGCCGATATCATCCTGTCTATATCGACTTATGGGGAATTGTAAACCACCCACGCGTTTGCCGTGCGTGGCGACCCGTGTCCCTGGAAAAGGGGATCCTGACAGTTGAGGAAAACCAACACTCCGCTTTAGCCTCTGTTTCAGGTAGACGGGAGGTGCAGACTGGTCCCATATGTATTAGTCGGCTGGTCAGCTGACTTAGGGTGAGCTGAGTGAGCGGGCACTTACTAGCCATCCTGTTAACCCTCTCGCTGCGTAATTATTTTATCAAAATAGCTTCAAAAATTGCGTACTTAATTCCTTCGCGACGAGCGTCTTTTAAGAATTTCTATTCTTTTGCCACCGGTTTTTCAAAACAAAAATATTCGTCTGATTTAATTGGGAAAATGCTCGGATTAGATAAGGCAAAATTTACAATAAAAAGTAACTGGTGGGAATGATCAAGGCGGGTTAATTAGACGGAGAAAATGCATCCCCGATGAAATCTCGGGTTACACAAACTTTGCTACTTTTACGTTGCCCGAGAAACTCTCGGGTTGCGCAGCGAGAGGGTTAAGGGTGGAGACTGGCTTAAAAGTATCTTGTGACTGTAGGGCTAGGGATCCTGGCTAGCACTGGTGCACGAATGTGCATCCCCTTGCTGGGCTCGGTAGTGGGTGGTGCGGCCGGGGGTCTGAATTGTGTATTTTTCAAACATGGATGGAATTAATTCACTTCCTTCAATATTTCTCCCATGTGGACAGCAACAAAGTGTACATAACATGTCATTCATTTTTTATTAGTAAACGCACTGATAGCCTCTCTGATAGTTGTTTCAAAAAACTTCGCCATTTCTTATTGCCAAAACATTCCAGTCTGTTTTTGGTGATGGTCACTAGCTCAAAAAATTGCAGTCTGGGGATTTACTGGTTGAGGTTTCTTCAGCCAGACTATCACAACTTCTATTAAATTGATAGAGGAAATGGTCCAAATACCGGCTATCACTTTTGTTTTCAATCTAGATCATACAATTTTCAAAAGTAGTAAAAGTAAAAGTGGCAGCAGGGTACCTTGACATGTTTTACACCTGTTTAAAGAAAAAAAATTAGTTTAAAAGTCGTTTTCTGTTTATAAAAAGCAAAATTCCGAAAGTCTTCAAATTTTGAGCTTTGAAAATGGGGTCTAAACACCGACTACCTGGGTTTTTTTCCAAAAGATCACAGAAATAGAGCTAATGACAATTATTAAGGAATAAGAATATTATTTTAATAAATTTTATTAATTAATTAACATTTCTCATGCACAGAAAAAATACGTAATTTTTAATAAACAACCATTTTTGTCAAATTTATAAAATTCTTAACGAGTACCTCTCACAGTCTGCTTTCCACTATGCTTCTAGTTTCGTTTTTTAACGTATAAAACAAAAACAAACAAGTGGGTAAGTGTGATCACAGATCGCACAGAGGGTTTCGTTTAACATTCCTTTCAAAACACTTTATCCTTTTGAAAAATCTGTTAGTTCCACATTTCGCAACAAGGGGCGCACTCTATTCTAAACAAAGCTCTATCCGAACGAAACCCCGTTTTACATACTATCCGTAGATATATTAGTCGAAGGAATTGGGTCCATAGCACCCGAGATAAGTAGGCACCCCTGGCGGTAAAAAGTGGAACTAAAATATGTAAGGCTATGGTGCATAATATGAAAGAATGGTCAAAGGGGTGTCGGCAAAAGTTGGAAAAGTGCTGCCCCGGTGAAAAGGGCGGAGGTTAGAAATATTGCTTAAAATACACAAGTTAGAGCCCGGAGGAGTAAATAATATAAGACTTTTTGAAAATTTTATGATTTGTCGTGTGGTCTGATGTATTCAGCTATACGTATGCAAAAATTCTTGTTTCCAACTTAATTAGGGGCTCTCTTAGGAAGAATTGCTTAAAATACATATGTGGTAGCTCAAAGGGTTAAACGTAAGACTTTTTCAAGATTTTATGATTTGTCGCCTGGCCTCAGGTGCTCTGTTATAAGTATGCAATATTTCAAATCTCCAATTTAACAAGGGGCTCAGTTAGAAAGAATTGCTTAAAATACGCATGTGGGAGCCCAAAGGGTTAAATGTATGACTTTTTTAAAATTTTATGATTTGTCGCATGATGGTGTTCAGCTATAAGTATGCAAAATTTCACGCTTCCAACCTAAATAGGGTCTCACTTAGAGAAAGAATTGTTTAAAATACACATGTGGGAGCCCAAAGGGTTAAATGCACGACTTTTTCAAAATTTTATTTTTTGTCATTTGATGTGAGGTGTTCAGCTATAAGTATACAAAATTTCACGCCTCCAACCTAATTAGGGCCTCACTTAGAAAGAATTGTTTAAAATACACATGTGTGGAGCCCAAAGGGTTAAATGTACGACTTTTTCAACATTTTATGATTTGTCGTTTGATGTGAGGTGTTCAGCTATAAGTATACAAAATTTCACGCCTCCAACCTAGTTAGGGGCACACTTAGAAAGAATTGTTTAAAATGCACATACTGACGAAAGTAGTAGAAAAAGGAGAGTTCTGCTCCAGCAGGTGGTGGGTGGTGGGAGCTCCTCCTCCTCCTCCTCCTCCTCCACCACCTGCTCCACCTCCTGCTCCTCCTCCACCTCCTCCACCTCCTCCTGCTCCTCCACCTCCTGCGGAGAATGTGTGCTATAAGAGGAGGGGTTAGAAAGGAATGTTGATCTCTAAGAAGAGGGTGGAGTTTAAAAAATTTTTAGATTTTTTTTTTTAAGAGTGAAATTTTTTTAGCGAACTTTAGTACGAGGGGTCATTTTGGAGAATGAATTTTGAGAAGTGATGTTTGATGCTGCCCTCTAACGGTGAAAATTTGAAATAATAAAAAAATTATTTAAAAATAATTTTAGTTGTGTTGAGGTTTGAACCCTCGTAAAATGTAAAATTAATTTTGGAGATTGAAATTTTTTTTTACGAACTATAGTACGAGGGGTCATTTTGGAGAATGAATTTTGTGAAGTGATGTATGAGGTGTAATTTCCAATTATACATTTTAAAGCATAATTAATTTTTAGAAAATAATTTTTGGGAAGGAATTTTATTTTACTTAATTACAAAAGAATTTTTAATTATTTATTTATTTATTTTGGAGATTGAAAATTTTCAGCAAACTATAGCATGTGGTGTAATTATCAATTATATATGAAGAATTAAATTTAAAATATTTAATTTTAGAACTTAACAAAATTTTGAATGGGAATTTTTTTTTTTTTTTTTTTTTTTTTTTTTTAGGATTGAATGTAGTAATGAAAAATTTTTCGAAAGGTTTAGAATTTTTGTTGGTAGACGAGAGGTCAATAAGAATTTTTAGGAGATTTTAAATAAGTAAAAGATTTATTTTGTAGTGCCCTATAGCATACTGAAACTGAAGCAATTAAAATTTTATTTTAAAAAAGTTAAAAGTTGAAGTTTGATCCTTCGTAAAATGTTAGGAGGGCTTACTCCTCTACCTGCTCCCTCCTCCTCCTCCTGTGTCGAGTACCGTGCTCCTCCGCCTGCTCCCACCTCCTGCTCCTGCTCCGAGTAGCGGGCTCTTCCTGCTCCTCCACCTGCGGAGAGCTTGTTGTTTTAGAGGAAGGCTTAATTGGGAAATTTTTAAGGGAACGCTCTAGGTCAGGGAAACGCCTTATCACAATGAACATAGAAAAAAATTTTGAAGCAAATCGGATGTTTCTATCAAGAGTTATCGCGTTACGTACGTACATACATACATACATACATACATACATACAGAACGGGCGGGCACATTAGCTCTCAGGCTTTGATAGCCTGTGAGCTAAAAATGGATTTTTTTAATAAAAACCTTTTTTTGAGGGGCATTTTACCAAAATTTGGGGGAGTTGCCGGGGGAAATTTTGGTGGGAAGTTAAAAATTCGGATTCAGCGACCCAAAAAACCTATAGTAAGCCTTTTTCCAGAACTACCATGAATTTTGCTAGGTAGAGCCCCTATACGGTCTCTATTGCCTGGTCTGATAGATGAAACAGGGTTTTTTTAGTCTCATTTTCATTTGACTTTTTAAACTGACTTGAAGATTTCTGCGAGTGACTAGTTTGGTACACTATTTTAACAGGTTTAGATGATGGTGACCAAAGTTCTAGTTTTGGTGGAAGTTTTCCAATAGTGGCAGAGGAGACATCACGGGTTTTTTTTTCTTTGAAATGATAGAAGATAGTATCATAGGTGAATGACTTGGGGGAAATGAGGTTTCAGTCTGGTTGCTTATGTACCTTATAGATTTTAATTGTTGTTTGAGTAAACTGGAGTAAGAAACTCCGACGGATGTGGTTCTGGATTCAACAAGTTTGCGAGCTTCAGGATAAGAAAGTTTCTGGGTTATTTTAATAGCAAGAATTTCCTTTTCACGGATCCAGTTTGGACAAAAGTGAGAGTATGTGGTATGGTCACTCTTACAGTTTGCACAGTGTTCAGAATTATTGCAAGATTTACTGTCGTGGCCGACTTCTGCACAACGTGCACTGGTAACAGAGCCACGACAGGTAGTGTGTCTATGACCATAACTTTGGCATTGAAAACAACGGAGCGGGTTAGGGATATAAGGCCGGACAGGACAGCTAAGTAGGCAGCTTTAAGTCTGGTTGGTAAAGTCGGGCTATTGAAAGTTAGAATAATGTACACTGCTGGCCACACAAAATGCAACACCAAGAAGGAACAGAGATATCACAGCGAAATTTATTTGGCAGATAACATGTTCTACAAAGATCAAACGATTAAAATTACAGCCTCTTGTGACACGTGAATGATAACAAAATCATTAGTTAGAGTAGCCGCTATTGTTGGCTAAAACCGCGGCCACACGCCTCAGCACAGAATCAAAGAGGCTTTGGATGTCTCCTTGTGGTACAGCAGTCCATGCGGCTTCCACATATTGCCAAAGTTGATCTGGTGTAGCAGCAGTTGGTGTATCCCGGGCCAGTCGTTGTGCAAGCATGGACCACACGTTTTCGATTGGCAATAGATCGTTAGAACAAGCAGGCCAAGGAAGCAATTCAATCTGATGGGTAAAGAAGAACTCTTGCACATTGCGTGAGACGTGTGGTCGCGCATTATCCTGTTGGATATGGCTGATGGCAAGCTCTGAATGTATGGGAGGACCACGGGCTCCAACTCCTCAGAGATGTAGCGCTGGCTGTTCAGTGTACCGGCAATGCGTATTAGAGGGGTGCTGCAGTGAAATCCAATACCACCCCAAACCATGATACCGGGTGCAGGACCAGTATGGCAATGCATAACGCAACAGTTCAGCAGCCTCTCACCACGGTGCCTCCAAACTCGAATCCGACCATCGTGATGTTGCAGGCAGAAGCCGGATTCGTCAGTAGTAGAAAAAGGAGAGTTCTGCTCCAGCAGGTGGTGGGTGGTGGGAGCTCCTCCTCCTCCACCACCACCACCTGCTCCTCCTCCTCCTCCTCCACCTCCTGCGGAGAATGTGTGCTATAAGAGGAGGGGTTAGAAAGGAATGTTGATCTCTAAGAAGAGGGTGGAGTTTAAAAAATTTTTAGATTTTTTTTTTAAGAGTGAAATTTTTTTAGCGAACTTTAGTACGAGGGGTCATTTTGGAGAATGAATTTTGAGAAGTGATGTTTGATGCTGCCGTCTAACGGTGAAAATTTGAAATAATTAAAAAATTATTTAAAAATAATTTTAAGTTGTGTTGAGGTTTGAACCCTCGTAAAATGTAAAATTAATTTTGGAGATTGAAATTTTTTTTTACGAACTATAGTACGAGGGGTCATTTTGGAGAATGAATTTTGTGAAGTGATGTATGAGGTGTAATTTCCAATTATACACTTTAAAGCATAATTAATTTTTAGAAAATAATTTTTGGGAAGGAATTTTATTTTACTTAATTACAAAAGAATTTTTAATTATTTATTTATTTATTTTGGAGATTGAAAATTTTCAGCAAACTATAGCATGTGGTGTAATTATCAATTATATATGAAGAATTAAATTTAAAATATTTAATTTTAGAACTTAACAAAATTTTGAATGGGAATTTTTTTTTTTTTTTTTTTTTTTTTAGGATTGAATGTAGTAATGAAAAATTTTTCGAAAGGTTTAGAATTTTTGTTGGTAGACGAGAGGTCAATAAGAATTTTTAGGAGATTTTAAATAAGTAAAAGATTTATTTTGTAGTGCCCTATAGCATACTGAAACTGAAGCAATTAAAATTTTATTTTAAAAAAGTTAAAAGTTGAAGTTTGATCCTTCGTAAAATGTTAGGAGGGCTTACTCCTCTACCTGCTCCCTCCTCCTCCTCCTGTGTCGAGTACCGTGCTCCTCCGCCTGCTCCCACCTCCTGCTCCTGCTCCGAGTAGCGGGCTCCTCCTGCTCCTCCACCTGCGGAGAGCTTGTTGTTTTAGAGGAAGGCTTAATTAGGAAATTTTTAAGGGAACGCTCTAGGTTGAGGCGGAATTTTCAATTATACCTAAAGAATTCATTTTAATTTTTGAACTTAATTTTGAATAGGGATATTTTTTAGGATTTAATGTAATAATGGAAAATTATACCGAATTTGAAAATGTTAGAATTTTCTCTAGTAAATTTAGGTTTTGGTAATATTACACCCCACCTAACTTTAATTGTTAATTACTCATTAATAAATTATGTTAATTATTTTTTTTCATTCAATGCTAATTGTTCTTGCGCATTTTTAAATTTTAATTAAATAAATATTTTCGATTTAATACCCGTAGTCACGTGACACCCCCCACCTTTTTTTTTTTTCTACTTGTGTAATAAACTATTGAGATTTCATTTTAAAACCTAGAATTAGATATACTGCAAATAATTATTCAAATTTTCTATAAGGTATGAATACACTACAAATATTTTCCCAGTTGAGTTAAATGTTTTTGAGATGTTTATTGAAAATATATAGATATACAGGGATGTTCAAGATACGTTTTCTTTTGACATGTATCAAAGCTTTTAATTCCCCCCCCCCCATAATGGTGCTTGATACTTTTATAAATGAATGCCCGGTTTAATTCAAATATATGCCCTTTTCTATTATGTTAACGAGTCAATTAGTCAATTTGGCTAATGATGTCATGGAGGTCTAAATTTTTTCTGTTGTTGGCGAAGATTTTAATAATATTGGGGAAATATATTTATTAATTATATAAATTTTTAATGTCGTTGCCGAAATATATGAACTCAATTAGATAAAATTTTTAATATTGATTACATTTTTATTGTTATTCGTGAAAATTTTAACGTTATTACCGAAATATATTTAAAGGCACTTAATAAATTTTTAATGTTGTTGGTGAAATATATTAACTGAACTTGATAAAATTTTAATGTCGAATATATATTTTTTATGTTGTTGACGAAACATCTGACTTTAGTTTTATAAATATTGAATAGTATTCAAAATTGGTGAGTATAATATATTGGTGAATTTAATTAAGTTGAATAAATTTTTTTTCGGCTTTTAACGAAATGTGTTAGTAAATTTTGAATGCTGTGGACGAAATCTCTTATTAGTTTTCAACAACGCGAAAGATACGTTTGAATAGGAATCTATCGCAATAATTCTTACATATACAGGACAGTGCAAAAGAATTCACATAAATTTCATTAGTGTATACATTTTATTCGCAGTTCAAAACTATTTTATTGTAAAAATAATTTCGCATACAAGATTTGTTTCGCCGCCTTTAGCAAGTAGAATTTAAATAGCAATAGTGGGATGAGCGAGTTTTTTTTTTCTTTCCTAACCGACGAATAATATAATTACAATTCAAAGCCAGATTTAAATAAATTTTAATTAAAAATCGAATTTTTGCTCACAAATTTCGAGTGAACTGTATTAGAAAAAGCATATACGACTCATTTTTATACGGTATACAAATTATATCTAGAGAAATGATAAATTTTTAGAATGCGTATATAGTATTTATTTAGAGAATGCATATACGATTCATTTTTAGACTACCTGTATATTCATTTTTTTGGATAAATTCTATTCATTTCTGAACTATGTATATTATTTTGTCTTTGAAAGCAATTTTAGTAAAAGATGTCCTGACATATTATTTATTTTGTATGTGATTAATTTTTTAGATTGCGTATTGCTATTATAGCAGTGTCTCTTAGGCTATCAAATCAAATGCCTTTTTGATTAATTTTTCAACTAATGATTAACTAATTTTGGAGATTAAATATAGTTTTGATTCATTATTTTCTTTAAGGTGTTGGTCCTTAGACTGCCTCATTGAAAACATGATAGAGGCTACTGCATTTTCAAAACAATATGTTCATTGAAACATAATTTGAAAACAATCTAAGTAAATCATAGTGTATGCTATTATAGGCCAATTTAAACATTAATCTGTTATGCTTTCTTCAGAGATTTTTGAACTAGGAATATTTTTAATAAAATTCAAAACTAAGAAATTTTTTGAGTTCGAAAATAAAATAATTTAGACAAATCCTTTACCTAACCCAATATTATTTCGTAACAATATTTCACGGGATTCATTTTACTTAATTATTCTGCGAAAACAATGTATGAGATTTTCATATCGCGAAAATTAATATTTCTAATATACTATGTTCTAAAATAAATATTAGTATATTTAAATAGGAATAATATGCTCACAGATGAATATTCAATAATATATTTGGAACATGCTATTCCCTAACAAAAACATATAGTATATGCATTTTCACTTATACTCAAAAGGAAATTTAACGGAAAAAAATAAATACCTATTAATACCTAGTTTTAGATGTATATATTTTAATATGAAATCGAAATATAAAATAAAAGCACAGTACCTATTAATAATCCATAATGTCTTCTCATCTGACCAGCCACCTCACACGTTAAAAATCTTACAGTAAATACGCTTATCCCATCACTTGCTATCTGTCGGAACATGCATCTACAGGAATGTTATCTCAAAGATCAAAGGCGCCGCAAATCAGCGGTCCCTTTCAATAGATAAAAAGATAAGCCGATATTATTCGAATAACAATTAGTAAAGTCTGTCTCAATTACAATATCTATTAATTAAGGGATTCTTTTAATTTTTTTTTTCATTTGGGCTAGACTCACATTTTATTACCTACATTTTGATTTAATAACAGCACCAAATGTACTATTCTGAAAATCTATGTATTCATTTTTCAAAAACATAATGTTAGCCTTTTACCCAGTTTTTAAGATGAAATCACTATTAGGTATCATACTTTTTAAATAATTTACAATAAAGCGGTA
Organism: Maratus speciosus; assembly: GCA_963932465.1. NCBI lineage: Eukaryota > Metazoa > Arthropoda > Arachnida > Araneae > Salticidae > Maratus > Maratus speciosus. The sequence continues at coordinate 250,598,249 of OZ010796.1, forward strand.
CTTTCTGTACATGTTTCATTCAAGAATACTTTTTTTTCCAAACATGCATTTACCTCAAATTTATGCTTTAAAGACAAATATTCTATGCGACTACCTATATCATTTTTAATACATGTGCATACTATTTAATATAGTTACACTAATCGAAATATATAAATTAACTACACACATCCCTATTTAATCACAATTTCTACATTTTTAGTGCTAATAGATGACAGGCTATTTTGTAGAGTGGTGTAAGAATAACGTTTAATGTTGCATATATAATATCCTTTTACAAAATATACCTCAGTCATTATTTTCACTGCGTTAGAGATAATAATAATTAATCGTTTAAACTTATTTCTATCGATATACCCAGAAGTAATTTTTTAAGTAAGAAGTGTTTACTCGTTTGATATTACCTTTTTAAGTAAGAAGTGTTTACTCGTTTGATATTACCTTTTTAACTTTTATTTTAAATAATCTCTCATAGGTCGAATTTACTTTTCAATAACATACAGAGAAAGATTTTCAAAGATTATTCAATCTTTTTTTTTTTTTTTTTTTTTTTTTTTTTACATAAGAGGTTCAGAATGAAAACATAGTCATTTAGAACGAATATGTGTACAGGCTCCGCATAGACTAACTAGCCTGCGGCCTTGGGCCCACTGCTGAGTGAGGACCCTTAATCGCATATGCGTAAGTATATAGAGGATGAAATGTATGTTATGTTGCCTAAAGCCTGAGTTAGTTATTATTGGGTGAAAGTCCCTCTTCTGCAAATAATTATTATCATTTTTTTTTTTTTTAATTTAGCAAAGGAAGCCAAAAAAGAGAATTTTATTCTTTACACATCTTTTTTTATTATTAGCGAAATGAAATTTTTTAACATTTGCAAAGCAATTTTATATTATTTGTAAATTTTTATTTTTATTAGCGACACAAATTTGAACCGAATTATCGATTTCATACAAGAAAAACTTTTCAGTCACCTCGCCTGGTTCGAGAGGTTTCGAACTCACATAATCAGACTTCACATTTTAGGCTGAGCCCGATTAAGATTGCAGGGGACCCAAGGACCAACATCTTTTTGCCTGCCCTTCCCTCATCCATTGACCCAAGGCCATGGCCTGGTTGCCCTGTGCGGGAATTAGGCCTCGAATATAGGGAGCCTGGTTGGCCTGTGCGGGAATTAGGCCCCGATTATAGGGAGCCTGGTTGGCCTGTGCGGGAATTAGGCCTCGAATATAGGGCCAATACATTAACCACAACGTTTGGTTGTGTTTTTGACGGCCAATTATCATCACGAGGGATATAGGCCCAAAGGGGGTAGTGCCCTCCGTGGGGGTCTTTCTAAGGGAACCTAACCCGTATTTACGCTTGGAAACCAAGGTTCGAAGAAAACCACGAAAACTCCGAACGATTAGGCCGACGGACGCGATTGGGATAGAACGTAGTGCCTCCCGTCTACCAGCTTCGAGGGTAGAACCACTCGGCCACTGGTGGGGCCTAAGCACAGTTGATTAGTCACATGATTTTTATCTTTTAAGTTTTTGGGCTACTTTCTCACTCACTAGACTATATTAGTTTTAGGAAAGTATTGTTATTTTTCTTTTCATTATTAAAAATACACTTTTTAGTTTTGTGGATTTAAACATAGATTTAAACTCAAATAACCTAGTTCGACTATTCAGATTTTATAATATACACTAGGTAACTTCCCTATATAGTTTGAAACATTAGTCAGATCACGTGACATCAATGTTTTTAAAAATAATAGATAATTAATTTGATTGCAACTTTTAGTCAAAATTTAGTGAACTTAGGAAAATCTTTGTTAGTCATGTTATTTATCGCATATCAAATTACCACTATAGATTTCACCCTTACCCTAAAACCCCCAGAAAATTAACTAGATATTTGAAACTCGCCACAGGAGGAAAACCCTATTTAAAATAATGAATCAGTAATGAACTATAAAAATTAAACAACACACTTAACATTAACAAATGAACAACCAAAAGAATTTCAACTATCATATAAAAATTTCACTATTGAAAGAAAAAATATATATTTATTAGTTAGTAAAAGTAAATTATTCCTTTTATACCTTCTAGTCTTTGAAAAATATCGTCTTAACATACTAGTGCACCTTATGCGCATATGCATACTTATAATATATATGCGTATGTACATGTTTGCCATTGAATGGTTTTGAAAAATATTCACGTTATGAAAAATGATTTGTAAACAGTAAAACTTAACTCAAAAATAAATTTTAGAAATCACAACTAAATAAAAAATGTTTCTTTTTTAAATATATAATAATAAAAAAGTTTTTAACAAATCACAACTTGATAAAAAAAAAAATTCAGGAAGATAAAAAAGTTAAAAAAAATACAAACGAAATAAAAAAAGTTAAAAAATTTTTCATGTTAATAAATAAAAGTTTTAAAAAAATTACAAGTCAATAAAATTTTTAAAGAAAATAAAAATTTTCTAATGGCTATCAAAATAGTTTTTGAATTGTTTGCAAGTTAATAACATGTATACGACAATATATATGCACATTCATATATGCGTCATATATGCGTAATTCATTTATACTAACGTAAGTATATCCAGATATACTATTTGCAAGTAATATCTAGGTGTGTAAATATACCTGTGTAAAATATTCATAAAAAATATTTTTAAAAAATCTACAAGTTAGTCAAACTCTTTTTTAAAATGTACTAGACATACCAGTCTTAACTATCGAATAAATACATTCTTCGTTCGAAAGTTAATGAAAAGTTTGGACGAAATTAACAAAACGTTTTCGAATTATTTATAACTTTAGAAAAATATTCGTATGTGTATATATGTGTGGATATGTGTGCTTATTATATGTATACAAAAATTCACCAAAAAGATTACGAATATCTACAAATGAGTCGCAGTGTTTAAGAAATTGACATTATATGTTTATACATGTGTGTTTGTAAATTTCGAATGTTTTGACTAACGACCGAATACATCCAACCAACTAACCTGATCTACGGATTCCTCTAACCAACCAACAGTTTACTTTAGCAATCAAATATTTTACATCTGCACATGCGCAGAAACTTAATTGATGACGTAATAGAACAATCCGTAACATATTATTTGTTGAAGTTGACTATTATGTATGATTTGATAAATTAAGAAAACATTGAGCTAGGGTGCAAACTTTGACGATAATTCATTTATAAATTATTGGATAACTACAGAAATCAACATAGTGAAAAATTAATAATTAAATTCTCACATTCGTTTGCAATATCAGTAACTTGTAATATTGCTTTGTTAACTAGAGTTGCCACTTAAAAATTTCTTTTATGGATTTACTATGATAAGCAACTTATATGACTAACCTTTTACTATTTTCAGTTCATCTCACTTCAGTGAGCTAAACCTGCTCAGCTTACAATTCTACTTTTAAGTTAGTTTTCTATTTTAAACTATGGTTCTTTAGTTATTTTAATATTTGAAAAATATTTATATACTCTAGCATAATCATTTTAAGACATTCAAATTCTAACATATAACCGAATCATATTTCACACTTACCTAATATACCAGCTTCTTGAAAACACGTCTATCTCATAGCACGATTCGTTGTGGAATGCCAGCTTCTTATCACAAAAACCGGAAATCACATGGTCGAGGGTTGATCACGTGACTACTTCCTGATATAGGATTGGCCGATAGCGATTCCTTCTAAGTGACGTCACTCGACGATAAGAATATCTAGATAAGCAACATTCACGCCATTTTGATCGCTGTTTTCGAATGAGTGGTCCTGTTCACTTGTCTAAACTTGTCTGACCTTGTCTGCAGCTTCTTTCTAAGCTAGTCTAACATGTGAGTTTAATCATGAAAATCGTTAAAGACGTATATTTTTAATTATAGTAATTACTATAATCAATTATAGTAATTAAAAATATACGTCTTTAACGATTTTCATGATTAAACTCACATGTTAGACTAGCTTAGAAAGAAGCTGCAGACAAGGTCAGACAAGTTTAGACAAGTGAACAGGACCACTCATTCGAAAACAGCGATCAAAATGGCGTGAATGTTGCTTATCTAGATATTCTTATCGTCGAGTGACGTCACTTAGAAGGAATCGCTATCGGCCAATCCTATATCAGGAAGTAGTCACGTGATCAACCCTCGACCATGTGATTTCCGGTTTTTGTGATAAGAAGCTGGCATTCCACAACGAATCGTGCTATGAGATAGACGTGTTTTCAAGAAGCTGGTATATTAGGTAAGTGTGAAATATGATTCGGTTATATGTTAGAATTTGAATGTCTTAAAATGATTATGCTAGAGTATATAAATATTTTTCAAATATTAAAATAACTAAAGAACCATAGTTTAAAATAGAAAACTAACTTAAAAGTAGAATTGTAAGCTGAGCAGGTTTAGCTCACTGAAGTGAGATGAACTGAAAATAGTAAAAGGTTAGTCATATAAGTTGCTTATCATAGTAAATCCATAAAAGAAATTTTTAAGTGGCAACTCTAGTTAACAAAGCAATATTACAAGTTACTGATATTGCAAACGAATGTGAGAATTTAATTATTAATTTTTCACTATGTTGATTTCTGTAGTTATCCAATAATTTATAAATGAATTATCGTCAAAGTTTGCACCCTAGCTCAATGTTTTCTTAATTTATCAAATCATACATAATAGTCAACTTCAACAAATAATATGTTACGGATTGTTCTATTACGTCATCAATTAAGTTTCTGCGCATGTGCAGATGTAAAATATTTGATTGCTAAAGTAAACTGTTGGTTGGTTAGAGGAATCCGTAGATCAGGTTAGTTGGTTGGATGTATTCGGTCGTTAGTCAAAACATTCGAAATTTACAAACACACATGTATAAACATATAATGTCAATTTCTTAAACACTGCGACTCATTTGTAGATATTCGTAATCTTTTTGGTGAATTTTTGTATACATATAATAAGCACACATATCCACACATATATACACATACGAATATTTTTCTAAAGTTATAAATAATTCGAAAACGTTTTGTTAATTTCGTCCAAACTTTTCATTAACTTTCGAACGAAGAATGTATTTATTCGATAGTTAAGACTGGTATGTCTAGTACATTTTAAAAAAGAGTTTGACTAACTTGTAGATTTTTTAAAAATATTTTTTATGAATATTTTACACAGGTATATTTACACACCTAGATATTACTTGCAAATAGTATATCTGGATATACTTACGTTAGTATAAATGAATTACGCATATATGACGCATATATGAATGTGCATATATATTGTCGTATACATGTTATTAACTTGCAAACAATTCAAAAACTATTTTGATAGCCATTAGAAAATTTTTATTTTCTTTAAAAATTTTATTGACTTGTAATTTTTTTAAAACTTTTATTTATTAACATGAAAAATTTTTTAACTTTTTTTATTTCGTTTGTATTTTTTTTAACTTTTTTATCTTCCTGAATTTTTTTTTTATCAAGTTGTGATTTGTTAAAAACTTTTTTATTATTATATATTTAAAAAAGAAACATTTTTTATTTAGTTGTGATTTCTAAAATTTATTTTTGAGTTAAGTTTTACTGTTTACAAATCATTTTTCATAACGTGAATATTTTTCAAAACCATTCAATGGCAAACATGTACATACGCATATATATTATAAGTATGCATATGCGCATAAGGTGCACTAGTATGTTAAGACGATATTTTTCAAAGACTAGAAGGTATAAAAGGAATAATTTACTTTTACTAACTAATAAATATATATTTTTTCTTTCAATAGTGAAATTTTTATATGATAGTTGAAATTCTTTTGGTTGTTCATTTGTTAATGTTAAGTGTGTTGTTTAATTTTTATAGTTCATTACTGATTCATTATTTTAAATAGGGTTTTCCTCCTGTGGCGAGTTTCAAATATCTAGTTAATTTTCTGGGGGTTTTAGGGTAAGGGTGAAATCTATAGTGGTAATTTGATATGCGATAAATAACATGACTAACAAAGATTTTCCTAAGTTCACTAAATTTTGACTAAAAGTTGCAATCAAATTAATTATCTATTATTTTTAAAAACATTGATGTCACGTGATCTGACTAATGTTTCAAACTATATAGGGAAGTTACCTAGTGTATATTATAAAATCTGAATAGTCGAACTAGGTTATTTGAGTTTAAATCTATGTTTAAATCCACAAAACTAAAAAGTGTATTTTTAATAATGAAAAGAAAAATAACAATACTTTCCTAAAACTAATATAGTCTAGTGAGTGAGAAAGTAGCCCAAAAACTTAAAAGATAAAAATCATGTGACTAATCAACTGTGCTTAGGCCCCACCAGTGGCCGAGTGGTTCTACCCTCGAAGCTGGTAGACGGGAGGCACTACGTTCTATCCCAATCGCGTCCGTCGGCCTAATCGTTCGGAGTTTTCGTGGTTTTCTTCGAACCTTGGTTTCCAAGCGTAAATACGGGTTAGGTTCCCTTAGAAAGACCCCCACGGAGGGCACTACCCCCTTTGGGCCTATATCCCTCGTGATGATAATTGGCCGTCAAAAACACAACCAAACGTTGTGGTTAATGTATTGGCCTATATTCGAGGGCCTAATCCCGCACAGGCCAACCAGGCTCCCTATAATCGGGGCCTAATTCCCGCACAGGCCAACCAGGGCTCCTATATTCGAGGCCTAATTCCCGCACAGGGGCAACCAGGCCATGGCCTTGGGTCAATGGATGAGGGAAGGGCAGGCAAAAAGATGTTGGTCCTTGGGTCCCCTGCAATCTTAATCGGGCTCAGCCTAAAATGTGGAAGTCTGATTATGTGAGTTCGAAACCTCTCGAACCAGGCGAGGTGACTGAAAAGTTTTTCTTGTATGAAATCGATAATTCGGTTCAAATTTGTGTCGCTAATAAAAATAAAAATTTACAAATAATATAAAAATTGCTTTGCAAATGTTAAAAAATTTCATTTCGCTAATAATAAAAAAAGATGTGTAAAGAATAAAAATTCTCTTTTTTGGCTTCCTTTGCTAAATTAAAAAAAAAAAAAATGATAATAATTATTTGCAGAAGAGGGACTTTCACCCAATAATAACTAACTCAGGCTTTAGGCAACATAACATACATTTCATCCTCTATATACTTACGCATATGCGATTAAGGGTCCTCACTCAGCAGTGGGCCCAAGGCCGCAGGCTAGTTAGTCTATGCGGAGCCTGTACACATATTCGTTCTAAATGACTATGTTTTCATTCTGGAACCTCTTATGTAAAAAAAAAAAAAAAAAAAAAAAAAAAAAAGATTGAATAATCTTTGAAATCTTTCTCTGTATGTTATTGAAAGTAAATTCGACCTATGAGAGATTATTTAAAATAAAAGTTAAAAAGGTAATATCAAACGAGTAAACACTTCTTACTTAAAAAGGTAATATCAAACGAGTAAACACTTCTTACTTAAAAAATTACTTCTGGGTATATCGATAGAAATAAGTTTAAACGATTAATTATTATTATCTCTAACGCAGTGAAAATAATGACTGAGGTATATTTTTGTAAAAGGATATTATATATGCAACATTAAACGTTATTCTTACACCACTCTACAAAATAGCCTGTCATCTATTAGCACTAAAAATGTAGAAATTGTGATTAAATAGGGATGTGTGTAGTTAATTTATATATTTCGATTAGTGTAACTATATTAAATAGTATGCACATGTATTAAAAATGATATAGGTAGTCGCATAGAATATTTGTCTTTAAAGCATAAATTTGAGGTAAATGCATGTTTGGAAAAAAAAAGTAATTCTTGAATGAAACATGTACGAAAGTACCGCTTTATTGTAAATTATTTAAAAAGTATGATACCTAATAGTGATTTCATCTTAAAACTGGGTAAAAAGGCTAACATTATGTTTTTGAAAAATGAATACATAGATTTTCAGAATAGTACATTTGGTGCTGTTATTTAAATCAAAATGTAGGTAATAAAATGTGAGTCTAGCCCAAATGAAAAAAAAAATTAAAAAGAATCCCTTAATTAATAGATATTGTAATTGAGACAGACTTTACTAATTGTTATTCGAATAATATCGGCTTATCTTTTTATCTATTGAAAGGGACCGCTGATTTGCGGCGCCTTTGATCTTTGAGATAACATTCCTGTAGGATGCATGTTCCGACAGATAGCAAGTTGATGGGATAAGCGTATTTACTGTAAGATTTTTAACGTGTGAGGTGGCTGGTCAGATGAGAAGACATTATGGATTATTAATAGGTACTGTGCTTTTATTTTATATTTCGACTTCATATTAAAATATATACACTAAAACTAGGTATTAATAGGTATTTATTTTTTTCCGTTAATTTCCTTTTGAGTATAAGTGAAAATGCATATACTATATGTTTTTGTTAGGGAATAGCATGTTCCAAATATATTATTGAATATTCATCTGTGAGCATATTATTCCTATTTAAATATACTAATATTTATTTTAGAACATAGTATATTAGAAATATTAATTTTCGCGATATGAAAATCTCATACATTGTTTTCGCAGAATAATTAAGTAAAATGAATCCCGTGAAATATTGTTACGAAATAATATTGGGTTAGGTAAAGGGATTTGTCTAAATTATTTTATTTTCGAACTCAAAAAATTCTTAGTTTTGAATTTTATTAAAAATATTCCTAGTTCAAAAATCTCTGAAGAAAGCATAACAGATTAATGTTTAAATTGGCCTATAATAGCATACACTATGATTTACTTAGATTGTTTTC